>CATORF010000300.1:0-262446 GCA_951804975.1 Anthophora plumipes | reverse complement strand
TCTCGAAGATTCTGCATACTTCTGACGGAGGTCTCACCAATATTATCGTAGAAAATGCATATCTCAGCTTGAAACCCGACCGAAACGAAGATATCTCCGGTTCTGCATGTCTAACGTACTGTGGAGTGGTGAATACACCAGAAAACGTGTTTCTCGCATTAAATAGATCGAAAAGAGCGATCTCGATGATTCTGCATACTTCTGACAGAAGACTCACCAAGATTATCGCAGAAAATGCATATCTCACCTGGAAACACCACGAAAATCGAGATATCGCCGGTTCTGCATATAAAACGCACTGTGGAATGTTGGAAAGACCAGAAAACTTGTTTTTTCGGATTAAATAGATCGAAACGAGCGTTCTCGAAGATTCTGCATACTTCTGACGGAGGTCTCACCAATATTATCGTAGAAAATGCATATCTCAGCTTGAAACCACACGAAAACCAAGTTATTTCCGGTTCTGCATTTCAAACGCACTGTGGAATGTTGAAAACACCAGAAAACATGTTTTTTCGCATTAGATAGCTCGAAACGAGCGATCTAGATGATTCTGCATACTTCTGGCTGAAGTCTCACCAAAATTATCGCAGAAAATGCATATCTCAGCTTGAACCCCGACGAAATCCAAGATGTCGCCGGTTCGGCATATCAAACGCACTGTGGAGTGGTGAAAACACCAGAAAACGTGTTTCTCGCATTAAGTAGCTCGAAAAGAGCTTTCTCGAAGATTCTGCATACTTCTGACGGAGGTCTCACCAATATTATCGTAGAAAATGCATATCTCAGCTTGAAACCCGACCGAAACGAAGATATCTCCGGTTCTGCATGTCTAACGTACTGTGGAGTGGTGAAAACACCAGAAAACGTGTTTCTCGCATTAACTAGCTCGAAAAGAGCGTTCTCGATAATTCTGCATACTTCTCATAGATGAAACACCAAGATTATCGCAGAAAATGCATATTTCAGCTGGAAACCCCATGAAAACCAAGTTATCTCCGGTTCTGCACATCAAACGTACTGTGGAGTGGTGAAAACACCAGAAAACGTGTTTCTCGCATTAAGTAGCTCGAAAAGAGCGTTCTCGAAGATTCTGCATACTTCTGACGGAGGTCTCACCAATATTATCGTAGAAAATGCATATCTCAGCTTGAAACCCGACCGAAACGAAGATATCTCCGGTTCTGCATGTCTAACGTACTGTGGAGTGGTGAAAACACCAGAAAACGTGTTTCTCGCATTAACTAGCTCGAAAAGAGCGTTCTCGATAATTCTGCATACTTCTCATAGATGAAACACCAAGATTATCGCAGAAAATGCATATTTCAGCTGGAAACCCCACGAAAACCAAGTTATCTCCAGTTCTGCACATCAAACGTACTGTGGAGTGGTGAAAACACCAGAAAACGTGTATCTCGCATTAAGTAGCTCGAAAAGAGCGTTCTCGAAGATTCTGCATACTTCTGACGGAGGTCTCACCAATATTATCGTAGAAAATGCATATCTCAGCTTGAAACCCGACCGAAACGAAGATATCTCCGGTTCTGCATGTCTAACGTACTGTGGAGTGGTGAATACACCAGAAAACGTGTTTCTCGCATTAAATATCTCGAAAAGAGCGATCTCGATGATTCTGCATACTTCTGACAGAAGTCTCACCAAGATTATCGCAGAAAATGCATATCTCAGCTTGAAACCACACGAAAACCAAGTTATTTCCGGTTCTGCATTTCAAACGCACTGTGGAATGTTGAAAACACCAGAAAACTTGTTTTTTCGCATTAGATAGCTCGAAACGAGCGATCTAGATGATTCTGCATACTTCTGGCTGAAGTCTCACCAAAATTATCGCAGAAAATGCATATCTCAGCTTGAACCCCGACGAAATCCAAGATGTCGCCGGTTCGGCATATCAAACGCACTGTGGAGTAGTGAAAACACCAGATAACGTGTTTCTCGCATTAAGTAGCTCGAAAAGAGCGATCTCGAAGATTCTGCGTACTTCTGACAGAAGTCTCACCAAGATTATCGTAGAAAATGCATATCTCAGCTTGAACCCCGACGAAATTGAAGATGTCGCCGTTTCTGCATATCAAACGCACTGTGGAGTGGTGAAAACACCAGATATCGTGTTTCTCGCATTAAGTAGCTCGAAAAGAGCGATCTCGAAGATTCTGCGTACTTCTGACAGAAGTCTCACCAAGATTATCGTAGAAAATGCATATCTCAGCTTGAAACCCGACGAAATCCAAGATGTCGCCGGTTCTGCATATCAAACGCACTGTGGAGTGGTGAAACCAGCAGATAACGTGTTTCTCGCATTTAATAGCTCGAAAAGTGGGATCTCGAAGATTCTGCATACTTCTGACAGAAGAGTCACCAAGATTATCGCAGAAAATGCATATCTCAGCTTGAAACCCGACCGAAATCAAGATAACTCCGGTTCTGCATGTCAAGCGTACTGTGGAGTGGTGAATACACCAGAAAACGTGTTTCTCGCATTAAATAGCTCCAAACGAGCGATCTAGATGATTCTGCATACTTCTGACATAAGTCTCACCAAGATTATCGCAGAAAATGCATATCTCAGCTGGAACCCCGACGAAATCCAAGATGTCGCCGGTTCTGCATATCAATCGCACTGTGGAATGTTGAAAACATCAGAAAACTTGTTTTTTCGCATTACATATCTCGAAAAGTGCGATCTCGAAGATTCTGCATACTTCTGACAGAAGACTCACCAAGATTATCGCTGAAAATGCATATCTCAGCTTGAAACCCGACGAAAACCACGATGTCGCCGGTTCTGCATATCAAACGCACTGTGGGGTGGTGAGAACACCAGAAAACGGGTTGCTCGCATTAAATAGCTCGAAAAGAGCGATCTAGATGATTCTGCATACTTCTGACAGAAGAATCATCAAGATTATCGCAGAAAATGCATATCTCAGCTGGAAACCCCACGAAAACCAAGATGTCGCCGGCTGTGCATATCAAACGCAGTGTGGAGTGGTCAATACACCAGATAACGTGTTTCTCGCATTAAATAGCTCGAAAAGAGTGATCTCGATGATTCTGCATACTTCTGACAGATGTCGCACCAAGATTATCGCAGAAAATGCTTACCTCAGGATGAAAACCGACGAAAACCAAGATTTCGCCATTTCTGCATATCAAACGCACTGTGGAGTGGTCAAAACACCAGATAACATGTTTCTCGCATTAAATAGCTCGAAAAGAGCGATCTAGATGATTCTGCATACTTCTGACAGAGGACTCACAAAGATTATCGCAGAAAATGCATATTTCAGCTGGAAACCCCACGAAAACCAAGTTATCTGCGGCCTTACATATCAAACGCACTGTGGAGTGGTCAAAACACCAGATAAAGTGTTTCTCGCATTAAATAGCTCGAAAAGAGCGATCTAGATGATTCTGCATACTTCTGACAGAGGACTCACAAAGATTATCGCAGAAAATGCATATTTCAGCTGGAAACCCCACGAAAACCAAGTTATCGGCGACCTTACATATCAAACGCACTGTGGAGTGGTCAAAACACCAGATAACGTGTTTCTCGCATTAAATAGCTCGAAACGAGCGATATAGATGATTCTGCATACTTCTGTCTGAAGTCTCACCAAGATTATCGCAGAAAATGCATATCTCAGATGGAAACCCCACGAAAACCAAGATATCGCCGGTTCTGCATATCAGACGCACTGCGGAGTGGTGAAAACACCAGAAAACGTGTTACTCGCATTCACTAGCTCGAAAAGAGCGTTCTGGATGATTCTGCATACTTCTCGTAGATGAAACACAAAGATTATCGCAGAAAATGCATATCTCAGCTTGAAACCTCACGAAAATCAACATGTCGCCGGTTCTGTATATCAAATGCACTGTGGAGTGGTGAAAACAACCAGATAACGTGTATCTCGCATTAAATAGCTCGAAACGAGCCATCTAGATGGTTCTGCATACTTTTGACTGAAGTCTCACCAATATTATCGCAGAAAATGCATATCTCAGCTTGAAACCTCACGAAAATCAAGATGTCGCCGGTTCTGCATATCAAACGCACTGTGGAGTCGTGAAAACAACCAGACAACGTGTATCTCGCATTAAATAGCTCGAAACGAGCGATCTAGATGATTCTGCATACTTCTGACTAAAGTCTCACCAAGATTATCGCAGAAAATGCATATCTAAGCTGGAAACCCCACGACAACCAACATGTCGCCGGTTCTGTATATCAAACGCACTGTGGAGTGGTGAAAACAACCAGAAAACGTGTTACTCGCATTCACTTGCTCGAAAAGAGCGTTCTGGATGATTCTGCATACTTCTCGTAGATGAAACACAAAGATTATCGCAGAAAATGCATATTTCAGCTGGAAACCCCACGAAAACCAAGTTATCGGCGGCCTTACATATCAAACGCACTGTGGAGTGGTCAAAACACCAGATAACGTGTTTCTCGCATTAAATATCTCGAGAAGAGCGATATCGATGATTCTGCATACTTCGGACAGAAGTCTCACCAATATTATCGCAGAAAATGCATATCTCAGCTTGAAACCCGACGAAAACCACGATGTCGCCGGTTCTGCATATCAAACGCACTGTGGGGTGGTGAGAACACCAGAAAACGGGTTGCTCGCATTAAATAGCTCGAAAAGAGCGATCTAGATGATTCTGCATACTTCTGACAGAAGAATCATCAAGATTATCGCAGAAAATGCATATCTCAGCTGGAAACCCCACGAAAACCAAGATGTCGCCGGCTGTGCATATCAAACGCAGTGTGGAGTGGTCAATACACCAGATAACGTGCTTCTCGCATTAAATAGCTCGAAAAGAGTGATCTCGATGATTCTGCATACTTCTGACAGATGTCGCACCAAGATTATCGCAGAAAATGCTTACCTCAGGATGAAAACCGACGAAAACCAAGATTTCGCCATTTCTGCATATCAAACGCACTGTGGAGTGGTCAAAACACCAGATAACATGTTTCTCGCATTAAATAGCTCGAAAAGAGTGTTCTCGATGATTCTGCATACTTCTGACAGATGTCGCACAAAGATTATCGCAGAAAATGCATACCTCAGGATGAAAACCGACGAAAACCAAGATTTCGCCATTTCTGCTTATCAAACGCACTGTGGAGTGGTCAAAACACCAGATAACATGTTTCTCGCATTAAATAGCTCGAAAAGAGCGATATCGATGATTCTGCATACTTCTGACAGAAATCTCACCAATATTATCGCAGAAAATGCATATCTCAGCTGGAAACCCCACGAAAACCAAGATGTCGCCGGTTCTGCATATCAGACGCACCGTGGGGTGGTGAAATCACCAGAAAACGTGTTACTCGCATTAACTAGCTCGAAAAGAGCGTTCTGGATGATTCTGCATACTTCGCATAGATGAAACACAAAGATTATCGCAGAAAATGCATATTTCAGCTGGAAACCCCACGAAAACCAAGTTATCGGCGGCTCTAGATATCAAACGCACTGTGGAGTGGTCAAAACACCAGAAAACTTGTTTTTTCGCATTAAATAGCTCGAAACGAGCGATCTAGATGATTCTGCATACTTCTGACTAAAGTCTCTCCAAGATTATCGCAGAAAATGCATATCTCAGCTTGAAACCCGACCGAAACCAAGATATCTCCGTTTCTGCATATCAAACGCACTGTGGAGTCGTCAAAACACCAGATAACGTGTTTCTCGCATTAAATATCTCGGAAAGAGCGATATCGATGATACTGCATACTTCGGACAGAAGTCTCACCAATATTATCGCAGAAAATGCATATCTCAGCTTGAAACCTCACGAAAATCAAGATGTCGCCGGTTCTGCATATCAAACGCACTGTGGAGTGGTGAAAACAACCAGATAAGGTGTTTCTCGCACTAAATAGCTCGAAACGAGCGATCTAGGTGATTCTGCTTTCTTCTGACTGAAGTCTCACCAATATGATCGCAGAAAATGCATATCTCAGCTTGAAACCCGACGAAAACCACGATGTCGCCGGTTCTGCATATCAGACGCACCGTGGAGTGGTGAAAACACCAGAAAACGTGTTACTCGCATTAACTAGCTCGAAAAGAGCGTTCTGGATGATTCTGCATACTTCTCATAGATGAAACACAAAGATTATCGCAGAAAATGCATATTTCAGCTGGAAACCCCACGAAAACCAAGTTATCGGCGGCTCTAGATATCAAACGCACTGTGGAGTGGTCAAAACACCAGAAAACTTGTTTTTTCGCATTAAATAGCTCGAAACGAGCGATCTAGATGATTCTGCATACTTCTGACTAAAGTCTCACCAAGATTATCGCAGAAAATGCATATCTCAGCTTGAAACCCTACCGAAACCAAGATATCTCCGTTTCTGCATATCAAACGCACTGTGGAGTGGTCAAAACACCAGATAACGTGTTTCTCGCATTAAATATCTCGGAAAGAGCGATATCGATGATACTGCATACTTCGGACAGAAGTCTCACCAATATTATCGCAGAAAATGCATATCTCAGCTTGAAACCTCACGAAAATCAAGATGTCGCCGGTTCTGCATATCAAACGCACTGTGGAGTGGTGAAAACAACCAGATAAGGTGTTTCTCGCACTAAATAGCTCGAAACGAGCGATCTAGGTGATTCTGCTTACTTCTGACTGAAGTCTCACCAATATGATCGCAGAAAATGCATATCTCAGCTTGAAACCCGACGAAAACCACGATGTCGCCGGTTCTGCATATCAAACGCACTGTGGGGTGGTGAAAACACCAGGAAATGTGTTTCTCGCATTAAATAGCTCGAAAAGAGCGATCTAGATGATTCTGCATACTTCTGACAGAGGACTCACCAAGATTATCGCAGAAAATGCATATCTCAGCTGGAAACCCCACGAAAACCAAGATGTCGCCGGGTGTGCATATCAAACGCAGTGTGGAGTGGTCAATACACCAGATAACGTGTTTCTCGCATTAAATAGCTCGAAAAGAGTGATCTCGATGATTCTGCATACTTCTGACAGATGTCGCACGAAGATTATCGCAGAAAATGCTTACCTCAGGATGAAAACCGACGAAAACCAAGATTTCGCCATTTCTGCATATCAAACGCACTGTGGAGTGGTCAAAACACCAGATAACATGTTTCTCGCATTAAATAGCTCGAAAAGAGTGATCTCGATGATTCTGCATACTTCTGACAGATGTCGCACCAAGATTATCGAAGAAAATGCATACCTCAGGATGAAAACCGACGAAATCCAAGATTTCGCCATTTCTGCATATCAGACGCACCGTGGAGTGGTGAAAACACCAGAAAACGTGTTACTCGCATTAACTAGCTCGAAAAGAGCGTTCTGGATGATTCTGCATACTTCGCATAGATGAAACACAAAGATTATCGCAGGAAATGCATATTTCAGCTGGAAACCCTACGGAAACCAAGTTATCGGCGGCTCTAGATATCAAATGCACTGTGGAGTGGTCAAAACACCAGAAAACTTGTTTTTTCGCATTAAATAGCTCGAAACGAGCGATCTAGATGATTCTGCATACTTCTGACTAAAGTCTCACCAATATTATCGCAGAAAATGCATATCTCAGCTGGAAACCCCACGAAAACCAAGATGTCGCCGGTTCTGCATATCAGACGCACCGTGGAGTGGTGAAAACACCAGAAAACGTGTTACTCGCATTAACTAGCTCGAAAAGAGCGTTCTGGATGATTCTGCATACTTCTCATAGATGAAACACAAAGATTATCGCAGAAAATGCATATTTCAGCTGGAAACCCCACGAAAACCAAGTTATCGGCGGCTCTAGATATCAAACGCACTGTGGAGTGGTCAAAACACCAGAAAACTTGTTTTTTCGCATTAAATAGCTCGAAACGAGCGATCTAGATGATTCTGCATACTTCTGACTAAAGTCTCACCAAGATTATCGCAGAAAATATATATCTCAGCTTGAAACCCTACCGAAACCAAGATATCTCCGTTTCTGCATATCAAACGCACTGTGGAGTGGTCAAAACACCAGATAACGTGTTTCTCGCATTAAATAGCTCGAAAAGAGCGATATCGATGATACTGCATACTTCGGACAGAAGTCTCACCAATATTATCGCAGAAAATGCATATCTCAGCTTGAAACCTCACGAAAATCAAGATGTCGCCGGTTCTGCATATCAAACGCACTGTGGAGTAGTGAAAACAACCAGATAACGTGTTTCTCGCATTAAATAGCTCGAAACGAGCGATCTAGGTGATTCTGCTTACTTCTGACTGAAGTCTCACCAATATGATCGCAGAAAATGCATATCTCAGCTTGAAACCCGACGAAAACCACGATGTCGCCGGTTCTGCATATCAAACGCACTGTGGGGTGGTGAAAACACCAGGAAATGTGTTTCTCGCATTAAATAGCTCGAAAAGAGCGATCTAGATGATTCTGCATACTTCTGACAGAGGACTCACCAAGATTATCGCAGAAAATGCATATCTCAGCTGGAAACCCCACGAAAACCAAGATGTCGCCGGCTGTGCATATCAAACGCAGTGTGGAGTGGTCAATACACCAGATAACGTGTTTCTCGCATTAAATAGCTCGAAAAGAGTGATCTCGATGATTCTGCATACTTCTGACAGATGTCGCACGAAGATTATCGCAGAAAATGCTTACCTCAGGATGAAAACCGACGAAAACCAAGATTTCGCCATTTCTGCATATCAAACGCACTGTGGAGTGGTCAAAACACCAGATAACATGTTTCTCGCATTAAATAGCTCGAAAAGATTGATCTCGATGATTCTGCATACTTCTGACAGATGTCGCACCAAGATTATCGCAGAAAATGCATACCTCAGGATGAAAACCGACGAAATCCAAGATTTCGCCATTTCTGCATATCAAACGCACTCTGGAGTGGTCAAAACACCAGATAACATGTTTCTCGCATTAAATAGCTCGAAAAGAGCGATATCGATGATTATGCATACTTCGGACAGAAGTCTCACCAATATTATCGCAGAAAATGCATATCTCAGCTGGAAACCCCACGAAAACCAAGATGTCGCCGGTTCTGCATATCAGACGCACCGTGGAGTGGTGAAAACACCAGAAAACGTGTTACTCGCATTAACTAGCTCGAAAAGAGCGTTCTGGATGATTCTGCATACTTCGCATAGATGAAACACAAAGATTATCGCAGAAAATGCATATTTCAGCTGGAAACCCTACGGAAACCAAGTTATCGGCGGCTCAAGATATCAAATGCACTGTGGAGTGGTCAAAACACCAGAAAACTTGTTTTTTCGCATTAAATAGCTCGAAACGAGCGATCTAGATGATTCTGCATACTTCTGACTAAAGTCTCACCAAGATGATCGCAGAAAATGCATATCTCAGCTTGAAACCCGACCGAAACCAAGATATCTCCGTTTCTGCATATCAAACGCACTGTGGAGTCGTCAAAACACCAGATAACGTGTTTCTCGCATTAAATAGCTCGAAAAGAGCGATATCGATGATTCTGCATACTTCTGACAGATGTCGCACCAAGATTATCGCAGAAAATGCATACCTCAGGATGAAAACCGACGAAAACCAAGATTTCGCCATTTCTGCATATCAAACGCACTGTGGAGTGGTGAAAACAACCAGATAACGTGTTACTCGCATTAACTAGCTCGAAAAGAGCGTTCTGGATGATTCTGTATGCTTCTCATAGATGAAACACAAAGATTATCGCAGAAAATGCATATATCAGCTGGAAACCCCACGAAAATCAAGATGTCGCCGGTTCTGCATATTAAACGCACTGTGGAGTGGTGAAAACAACCAGATAACGTGTTTCTCGCATTAAATAGCTCGAACCGAGCGATCTAGATGATTCTGCATCCTTCTGACTGAAGTCTCACCAATATTATCGCAGAAAATGCATATCTCAGCCTGAAACCCCAGGAAAACCAAGATGTCGCCGGTTCTGCATATCAGACGCACCGTGGGGTGGTGAAATCACCAGAAAACGTGTTACTCGCATTAACTAGCTCGAAAAGAGCGTTCTGGATGATTCTGCATACTTCGCATAGATGAAACACAAAGATTATCGCAGAAAATGCATATTTCAGCTGGAAACCCTACGGAAACCAAGTTATCGGCGGCTCAAGATATCAAATGCACTGTGGAGTGGTCAAAACACCAGAAAACTTGTTTTTTCGCATTAAATAGCTCGAAACGAGCGATCTAGGTGATTCTGCTTACTTCTGACTGAAGTCTCACCAATATTATCGCAGAAAATGCATATCTCAGCTTGAAACCTCACGAAAATCAAGATGTCGCCGGTTCTGCATATCAAACGCACTGTGGAGTGGTGAAAACAACCAGATAACGTGTTTCTCGCATTAAATAGCTCGAAACGAGCGATCTAGGTGATTCTGCTTACTTCTGACTGAAGTCTCACCAATATGATCGCAGAAAATGCATATCTCAGCTTGAAACCCGACGAAAACCACGATGTCGCCGGTTCTGCATATCAAACGCACTGTGGGGTGGTGAAAACACCAGAAAATGTGTTTCTCGCATTAAATAGCTCGAAAAGAGTGATCTCGATGATTCTGCATACTTCTGACAGATGTCGCACCAAGATTATCGCAGAAAATGCATACCTCAGGATGAAAACCGACGAAAACCAAGATTTCGCCATTTCTGCATATCAAACGCACTGTGGAGTGGTGAAAACAACCAGATAACGTGTTACTCGCATTAACTAGCTCGAAAACAGCGTTCTGGATGATTCTGTATGCTTCTCATAGATGAAACACAAAGATTATCGCAGAAAATGCATATATCAGCTGGAAACCCCACGAAAATGAAGATGTCGCCGGTTCTGCATATTAAACGCACTGTGGAGTGGTGAAAACAACCAGATAACGTGTTTCTCGCATTAAATAGCTCGAACCGAGCGATCTAGATGATTCTGCATCCTTCTGACTGAAGTCTCACCAATATTATCGCAGAAAATGCATATCTCAGCCTGAAACCCCAGGAAAACCAAGTTATCGGCGGCTCTACATATCAAACGCACTGTGGAGCGGTCAAAACACCAGAAAACATGTTTCTCGCATTAAATAGCTCGAAAAGAGCGATATCGATGATTCTGCATACTTCGGACAGAAGTCTCACCAATATTATCGCAGAAAATGCATATCTCAGCTTGAAACCCGACGAAAACCAAGATGTCGCCGGTTCTGCATATCAAACGCACTGTGGGGTGGTGAAAACACCAGAAAACGTGTTTCTCGCATTAAATAGCTCGAAAAGAGCGATCCAGATGATTCTGCATACTTTTGACAGAGGAATCACCAAGATTATCGCAGAAAATGCATATCTCAGCTGGAAACCCGACGAAAACCAAGATGTCGCCGGTTCTGCATATCAAACGCACTGTGGAGTGGTCAAAACACCAGATAACGTGTTTCTCGCATTAAATAGCTCGAAAGGAGCGATATCGATGATTCTGCATACTTCGGACAGAAGTCTCACCAATATTATCGCAGAAAATGCATATCTCAGCTTGAAACCTCACGAAAATCAAGATGTCGCCGGTTCTGCATATCAAACGCACTGTGGAGTGGTGAAAACAACCAGATAACGTGTTACTCGCATTAACTAGCTCGAAAAGAGCGTTCTGGATGATTCTGCATGCTTCTCATAGATGAAACACAAAGATTATCGCAGAAAATGCATATTTCAGCTGGAAACCCCACGAAAATCAAGATGTCGCCGGATCTGCATATTAAACGCACTGTGGAGTGGTGAAAACACCAGAAAACGTGTTTCTCGCATTAAATAGCTCGAAAAGAGCGATCCAGATGATTCTGCATACTTTTGACAGAGGAATCACCAAGATTATCGCAGAAAATGCATATCTCAGCTGGAAACCCGACGAAAACCAAGATGTCGCCGGTTCTGCCTATCAAACGCACTGTGGAGTGGTCAAAACACCAGATAACGTGTTTCTCGCATTAAATAGCTCGAGAAGAGCGAAATCGATGATTCTGCATACTTCGGACAGAAGTCTCACCAATATTATCGCAGAAAATGCATATCTCAGCTTGAAACCTCACGAAAATCAAGATGTCGCCGGTTCTGCATATCAAACGCACTGTGGAGTGGTGAAAACAACCAGATAACGTGTTACTCGCATTAACTAGCTCGAAAAGAGCGTTCTGGATGATTCTGCATGCTTCTCATAGATGAAACACAAAGATTATCGCAGAAAATGCATATTTCAGCTGGAAACCCCACGAAAATCAAGATGTCGCCGGTTCTGCATATTAAACGCACTGTGGAGTGGTGAAAACACCAGAAAACGTGTTTCTCGCATTAAATAGCTCGAAAAGAGCGATCCAGATGATTCTGCATACTTTTGACAGAGGAATCACCAAGTTTATCGCAGAAAATGCATATCTCAGCTGGAAACCCGACGAAAACCAAGATGTCGCCGGTTCTGCCTATCAAACGCACTGTGGAGTGGTCAAAACACCAGATAACGTGTTTCTCGCATTAAATAGCTCGAGAAGAGCGAAATCGATGATTCTGCATACTTCGGACAGAAGTCTCACCAATATTATCGCAGAAAATGCATATCTCAGCTTGAAACCTCACGAAAATCAAGATGTCGCCGGTTCTGCATATCAAACGCACTGTGGAGTGGTGAAAACAACCAGATAACGTGTTACTCGCATTAAATAGCTCGAAAAGAGCGATCTCGATGATTCTGCATGCTTCTGACAGATGTCGCACCAAGATTATCGCAGAAAATGCATACCTCAGGATGAAAACCGACGAAAACCAAGATTTCGCCATTTCTGCATATCAAACGCACTGTGGGGTGGTGAAAACACCAGAAAACGTGTTTCTCGCATCAAATAGCTCTAAAAGAGCGATCTAGATGATTCTGCATACTTCTGACAGAGGACTCACCAAGATTATCGCAGAAAATGCATATTTCAGCTGGAAACCCCGCGAAAACCAAGTTATCGGCGGCTCTACATATCAAACGCACTGTGGAGCGGTCAAAACACCAGAAAACTCGTTTTTTCGCATTAAATAGCTTGAATCGAGCGATCTCGATGATTCTGCATACTTCTGACAGAAGACTCACCAAGATTATCGCAGAAAATGCATATCTCAGCTGGAAACCCCACGAAAACCAAGTTATCGGCGGCTCTACATATCAAACGCACTGTGGAGTGGTCAAAACACCAGAAAACTTGTTTTTTCGCATTAAATAGCTCGAAACGAGCGATCTAGATGATTCTGCATACTTCTGATTGAAGTCTACACCAAGATTATCGCAGAAAATGCATATCTCAGCTGGAAACCCCAAGAAAACCAAGATATCGCCGGTTCTGCATATCAATCGCACTGTGGAGTGGAGAAAACACCAGAAAACATGTTACTCGCATTAACTAGCTCGAAAAGAGCGTTCTGGATGATTCTGCATACTTCTCATAGATGAAACACAAAGATTATCGCAGAAAATGCATATTTCAGCTGGAAACCCCACGAAAACCAAGTTATCGGCGGCTCTACATATCAAACGCACTGTGGAGTGGTCAAAACACCAGAAAACTTGTTTTTTCGCATTAAATAGCTCGAAACAAGCGATCTAGATGATTCTGCATACTTCTGATTGAAGTCTCACCAAGATTATCGCAGAAAATGCATATCTCAGCTGGAAACCCCAAGAAAACCAAGATATCGCCGGTTCTGCATATCAATCGCACTGTGGAGTGGTGAAAACACCAGAAAACATGTTACTCGCATTAACTAGCTCGAAAAGAGCGTTCTGGATGATTCTGCATACTTCTGACTGAAGTCTCACCAATATTATCGCAGAAAATGCATATCTCAGCTAGAAACCTCACGAAAATCAAGATGTCGCCGGTTCTGCATATCAAACGCACTGTGGAGTGGTGAAAACAACCAGAAAACGTGTTTCTCGCATTAAATAGCTCGAAAAGAGCGATCTAGATGATTCTGCAGACTTCTGACAGAGGACTCACCAAGATTATCGCAGAAAATGCATATCTCAGCTGGAAACCCCACGAAAATCAACATGTCGCCGGTTCTGCATATCAAACGCACTGTGGAGTGTTGAAAACAACCAGAAAACGTGTTACTCGCATTCACTAGCTCGAAAAGAGCGTTCTGGATGATTCTGCATACTTCTGACAGAAGACTCACCAAGATTATCCAGAAAATGCATATCTCAGCTGGAAACCCCACGAAAACCAAGATATCGCCGGTTCTGCATATCAAACGCACTGTGGAGTGGTGAAAACAACCAGAAAACGTGTTTCTCGCATCAAATAGCTCGAAAAGAGCGATCTAGATGATTCTGCATACTTCTGACAGAGGACTCACCAAGATTATCGCAGAAAATGCATATCTCAACTGGAAACCCCACGAAAACCAAGATATCGCCGGTTCTGCATATCAGACGCACTATGGAGTGGTGAAAACACCAGAAAACATGTTACTCGCATTAACTAGCTCGAAAAGAGCGTTCTGGATGATTCTGCATACTTCTCATAGATGAAACACAAAGATTATCGCAGAAAATGCATATATCAGCTGGAAACCCCACGAAAACCAGGTTATCGGCGGTCTTACATATCAAACGCACTGTGGAGTGGTCAAAACACCAGATAACGTGGTTCTCGCATTAAATAGCTCGAGAAGAGCGAAATCGATGATTCTGCATACTTTGGACAGAAGTCTCACCAATATTATCGCAGAAAATGCATATCTCAGCTTGAAACCTCACGAAAATCAAGATGTCGCCGGTTCTGCATATCAAACCCACTGTGGAGTGCTGAAAACAACCAGATATAGTGTTCCACGCATTAAATAGCTCGAAAAGAGCGTTCTGGATGATTCGGCATACCTCTCGTAGATGAAACACAAAGATTATCGCAGAAAATGCATATCTCAGCTGGAAACCCGACGAAAACCAAGATGTCGCCGGTTCTGCATATCAAACCCACTGCGGAGTGGTGAAAACAGCCAGATAACGTGTTTCTCGCATTAACTAGCTCGAAAAGGGCGTTCTCGATGATTCTGCATACTTCTCATAGATGAAACACCAAGATTATCGCAGAAAATGCATATCTCAGCTGGAAACCCCAAGAAAACCAAGTTATCGGCGGCTCTACATATCAAACGCACTCTGGAGTGGTCAAAACACCAGAAAACTTGTTTTTTCGCATTAAATAGCTCGAAACGAGCGATCTAGATGATTCTGCATACTTCTGACTGAAGTCTCACAAATATTATCGCAGAAAATGCATATCTCAGCTAGAAACCTCACGAAAATCAAGTTGTCGCCGGTTCTGCATATCAAACGCACTGTGGAGAGGTGAAAACAACCAGAAAACGTGTTTCTCGCATTAAATAGCTCGGAAAGAGCGATCTAGATGATTCTGCAGACATCTGACAGAGGACACACCAAGATTATCGCAGAAAATGCATATCTCAGCTGGAAACCCGACGAAAACCAAGATGTCGCCGGTTCTGCATATCAAACGCACTGTGGGGTGGTGAAAACACCAGAAAACGTGTTTCTCGCATCAAATACCTCGAAAAGAGCGATCTAGATGATTCTGCATACTTCTGACAGAGGGCTCACCAAGATTATCGCAGAAAATGCATATCTCAACTGGAAACCCCACGAAAACCAAGATATCGGCGGTTCTGCATATCAGACGCACTATGGAGTGGTGAAAACACCAGAAAACATGTTACTCGCATTAACTAGCTCGAAAAGAGCGTTCTGGATGATTCTGCATACTTCTCATAGATGAAACACAAAGATTATCGCAGAAAATGCATATTTCAGCTGGACACCCCACGAAAACCAAGTTATCGGCGGCTCTACATATCAAACGCCCTGTGGAGTGGTCAAAACACCAGAAAACTCGTTTTTTCGCATTAAATAGCTCGAATCGAGCGATCTCGATGATTCTGCATACTTCTGACAGAAGACTCACCAAGATTATCGCAGAAAATGCATATCTCAGCTGGAAACCCCACGAAAATCAACATGTCGCCGGTTCTGCATATCAAACGCACTGTGGAGTGGTGAAAACACCAGAAAACGTGTTACTCGCATTCACTAGCTCGAAAAGAGCGTTCTGGATGATTCTGCATACTTCTCATAGATGAAACACAAAGATTATCGCAGAAAAAACTTATCTCAGCTGGAAACCCCACGAAAACCAAGATATCGGCGGTTCTGCATATCAGACGCACTATGGAGTGGTGAAAACACCAGAAAACATGTTACTCGCATTAACTAGCTCGAAAAGAGCGTTCTGGATGATTCTGCATACTTCTCATAGATGAAACACAAAGATTATCGCAGAAAATGCATATTTCAGCTGGACACCCCACGAAAACCAAGATATCGCCGGTTCTGCATATCAGACGCACTGTGGAGTGGTGAAAACACCAGAAAACGTGGTACTCGCATTAAGTAGCTCGAAAAGGGCGTTCTCGATGATTCTGCATACTTCTCATAGATGAAACACCAAGATTATCGCAGAAAATGCATATCTCAGCTGGAAACCCCAAGAAAACCAAGATATCGCCGGTTCTGCATATCAGATGCACCGTGGTGTGGTGAAAACACCAGAAAACGTGTTACTCTCATTAACTAGCTCGAAAAGAGCGTTCTGGATGATTCTGCATACTTCTGACAGAAGACTCACCAAGATTATCCCGAAAATGCATATCTCAGCTGGAAACCCCACGAAAACCAAGTTATCGGCGGCTCTACATATCAAACGCACTGTGGAGTAGTCAAAACACCTGAAAACTCGTTTTTTCGCATTAAATAGCTTGAAACGAGCGATCTAGATGATTCTGCATACTTCTGACAGAGGACTCACCAAGATTATCGCAGAAAATGCATATCTCAGCTGGAAACCCGACGAAAACCAAGATGTCGCCGGTTCTGCATATCAAACGCACTGTGGGGTGGTGAAAACACCAGAAAACGTGTTTCTCGCATCAAATAGCTCGAAACGAGCGATCTAGATGATTCTGCATACTTCTGACAGAGGACTCACCAAGATTATCACAGAAAATGCATATCTCAGCTGGAAACCCGACGAAAACCAAGATGTCCCCGGTTCTGCATATCAAACGCACTGTGGGGTGGTGAAAACACCAGAAAACGTGTTTCTCTCATCAAATAGCTCTAAAAGAGCGATCTAGATGATTCTGCATACTTCTGACAGAGGACTCACCAAGATTATCGCAGAAAATGCATATCTCAGCTGGAAACCCCACGAAAACCAAGATATCGCCGGTTCTGCATATCAGACGCACTGTGGAGGGGTGAAAGCACCAGAAAACGTGTTACTCGCATTAACTAGCTCGAAAAGAGCGCTCTGGGTGATTCTGCATACCTCTCATAGATGAAACACAAAGATTATCGCAGAAAATGCATATCTCAGCTGGAAACCCCACGAAAACCAAGATGTCGCCGGTTCTGCATATCAAACGCACTGTGGAGTGGTCAAAACACCAGATAACGTGTTTCTCGCATTAAATAGCTCGAGAAGAGCGATATCGATGATTCTGCATACTTCGGACAGAAGTCTCACCAATATTATCGCAGAAAATGCATATCTCAGCTTGAAACCTCACGAAAATCAAGATGTCGCCATTTCTGCATATCAAACGCACTGTGGGCTGGTGAAAACACCAGAAAACGTGTTTCTCGCATCAAATAGCTCTAAAAGAGCGATCTAGATGATTCTGCATACTTCTAACAGAGGACTCACCAAGATTATCGCAGAAAATGCATATTTCAGCTGGAAACCCCACGAAAACCAAGTTATCGGCGGCTCTACATATCAAACGCACTGTGGAGCGGTCAAAACACCAGAAAACTCGTTTTTTCGCATTAAATAGCTTGAATCGAGCGATCTCGATGATTCTGCATACTTCTGACAGAAGACTCACCAAGATTATCGCAGAAAATGCATATCTCAGCTGGAAACCCCACGAAAACCAAGTTATCGGCGGCTCTACATATCAAACGCACTGTGGAGTGGTCAAAACACCAGAAAACTTGTTTTTTCGCATTAAATAGCTCGAAACGAGCGATCTAGATGATTCTGCATACTTCTGATTGAAGTCTACACCAAGATTATCGCAGAAAATGCATATCTCAGCTGGAAACCCCAAGAAAACCAAGATATCGCCGGTTCTGCATATCAATCGCACTGTGGAGTGGTGAAAACACCAGAAAACATGTTACTCGCATTAACTAGCTCGAAAAGAGCGTTCTGGATGATTCTGCATACTTCTCATAGATGAAACACAAAGATTATCGCAGAAAATGCATATTTCAGTGGAAACCCCACGAAAACCAAGTTATCGGCGGCTCTACATATCAAACGCACTGTGGAGTGGTCAAAACACCTGAAAACTCGTTTTTTCGCATTAAATAGCTTGAAACGAGCGATCTAGATGATTCTGCATACTTCTGACAGAGGACTCACCAAGATTATCGCAGAAAATGCATATCTCAGCTGGAAACCCCACGAAAACCAAGATATCGCCGGTTCTGCATATCAGACGCACTGTGGAGTGATGAAAACACCAGAAAACGTGTTACTCGCATTAACTAGCTCGAAAAGAGCGCTCTGGGTGATTCTGCATACCTCTCATAGATGAAACACAAAGATTATCGCAGAAAATGCATATCTCAGCTGGAAACCCCACGAAAACCAAGATGTCGCCGGTTCTGCATATCAAACGCACTGTGGAGTGGTCAAAACACCAGATAACGTGTTTCTCGCATTAAATAGCTCGAGAAGAGCGATATCGATGATTCTGCATACTTCGGACAGAAGTCTCACCAATATTATCGCAGAAAATGCATATCTCAGCTTGAAACCCCAAGAAAACCAAGATATCGCCGGTTCTGCATATCAGATGCACCGTGGAGTGGTGAAAACACCAGAAAACATGTTACTCGCATTAACTAGCTCGAAAAGAGCGTTCTGGATGATTCTGCATACTTCTCATAGATGAAACACAAAGATTATCGCAGAAAATGCATATTTCAGTGGAAACCCCACGAAAACCAAGTTATCGGCGGCTCTACATATCAAACGCACTGTGGAGTGGTCAAAACACCTGAAAACTCGTTTTTTCGCATTAAATAGCTTGAAACGAGCGATCTAGATGATTCTGCATACTTCTGACAGAGGACTCACCAAGATTATCGCAGAAAATGCATATCTCAGCTGGAAACCCCACGAAAACCAAGATATCGCCGGTTCTGCATATCAGACGCACTGTGGAGTGGTGAAAACACCAGAAAACGTGTTACTCGCATTAAATAGCTCGAGAAGAGCGATATCGATGATTCTGCATACCTCTGACTAAAGTCTCACCAAGATTATCGCAGAAAATGCATATCTCAGCTGGAAACCCGACGAAAACCAAGATGTCGCCTGTTGTGCATATCAAACGCAGTGTGGAGTGGTCAAGACACCAGATTACGTGTTTCTCGCATTAAATAGCTCGAAAAGAGCGATCTCGATGATTCTGCATGCTTCTGACAGATGTCGCACCAAGATTATCGCATAAAATGCATACCTCAGGATGAAAACCGACGAAAACCAAGATTTCGCCATTTCTGCATATCAAACGCACTGTGGGGTGGTGAAAACACCAGAAAACGTGTTTCTCGCATCAAATAGCTCTAAAAGAGCGATCTAGATGATTCTGCATACTTCTGACAGAGGACTCACCAAGATTATCGCAGAAAATGCATATTTCAGCTGGAAACCCCACGAAAACCAAGTTATCGGCGGCTCTACATATCAAACGCACTGTGGAGCGGTCAAAACACCAGAAAACTCGTTTTTTCGCATTAAAGAGCTTGAATCGAGCGATCTCGATGATTCTGCATAATTCTGACAGAAGACTCACCAAGATTATCGCAGAAAATGCATATCTCAGCTGGAAACCCCACGAAAACCAAGTTATCGGCGGCTCTACATATCAAACGCACTGTGGAGTGGTCAAAACACCAGAAAACTTGTTTTTTCGCATTAAATAGCTCGAAACAAGCGATCTAGATGATTCTGCATACTTCTGATTGAAGTCTCACCAAGATTATCGCAGAAAATGCATATCTCAGCTGGAAACCCCAAGAAAACCAAGATATCGCCGTTTCTGCATATCAATCGGACTGTGGAGTGGTGAAAACATCAGAAAACATGTTACTCGCATTAACTAGCTCGAAAAGAGCGTTCTGGATGATTCTGCATACTTCTCATAGATGAAACACAAAGATTATCGCAGAAAATGCATATTTCAGTGGAAACCCCACGAAAACCAAGTTATCGGCGGCTCTACATATCAAACGCACTGTGGAGTGGTCAAAACACCTGAAAACTCGTTTTTTCGCATTAAATAGCTTGAAACGAGCGATCTAGATGATTCTGCATACTTCTGACAGAGGACTCACCAAGATTATCGCAGAAAATGCATATCTCAGCTGGAAACCCCACGAAAACCAAGATATCGCCGGTTCTGCATATCAGACGCACTGTGGAGTGGTGAAAACACCAGAAAACGTGTTACTCGCATTAAATAGCTCGAGAAGAGCGATATCGATGATTCTGCATACTTCTGACTAAAGTCTCACCAAGATTATCGCAGAAAATGCATATCTCAGCTGGAAACCCGACGAAAACCAAGATGTCGCCTGTTGTGCATATCAAACGCAGTGTGGAGTGGTCAAGACACCAGATTACGTGTTTCTCGCATTAAATAGCTCGAAAAGAGCGATCTCGATGATTCTGCATGCTTCTGACAGATGTCGCACCAAGATTATCGCATAAAATGCATACCTCAGGATGAAAACCGACGAAAACCAAGATTTCGCCATTTCTGCATATCAAACGCACTGTGGGGTGGTGAAAACACCAGAAAACGTGTTTCTCGCATCAAATAGCTCTAAAAGAGCGATCTAGATGATTCTGCATACTTCTGACAGAGGACTCACCAAGATTATCGCAGAAAATGCATATTTCAGCTGGAAACCCCACGAAAACCAAGTTATCGGCGGCTCTACATATCAAACGCACTGTGGAGCGGTCAAAACACCAGAAAACTCGTTTTTTCGCATTAAAGAGCTTGAATCGAGCGATCTCGATGATTCTGCATAATTCTGACAGAAGACTCACCAAGATTATCGCAGAAAATGCATATCTCAGCTGGAAACCCCACGAAAACCAAGTTATCGGCGGCTCTACATATCAAACGCACTGTGGAGTGGTCAAAACACCAGAAAACTTGTTTTTTCGCATTAAATAGCTCGAAACAAGCGATCTAGATGATTCTGCATACTTCTGATTGAAGTCTCACCAAGATTATCGCAGAAAATGCATATCTCAGCTGGAAACCCCAAGAAAACCAAGATATCGCCGTTTCTGCATATCAATCGCACTGTGGAGTGGTGAAAACACCAGAAAACATGTTACTCGCATTAACTAGCTCGAAAAGAGCGTTCTGGATGATTCTGCATACTTCTCATAGATGAAACACAAAGATTATCGCAGAAAATGCATATTTCAGTGGAAACCCCACGAAAACCAAGTTATCGCCGGTTCTGCATATCAGACGCACTGTGGAGTGGTGAAAACACCAGAAAACGTGTTACTCGCATTAAATAGCTCGAGAAGAGCGATATCGATGATTCTGCATACTTCTGACTAAAGTCTCACCAAGATTATCGCAGAAAATGCATATCTCAGCTGGAAACCCGACGAAAACCAAGATGTCGCCGGTTGTGCATATCAAACGCAGTGTGGAGTGGTCAAGACACCAGATTACGTGTTTCTCGCATTAAATAGCTCGAAAAGAGCGATCTCGATGATTCTGCATGCTTCTGACAGATGTCGCACCAAGATTATCGCAGAAAATGCATACCTCAGGATGAAAACCGACGAAAACCAAGATTTCGCCATTTCTGCATATCAAACGCACTGTGGGGTGGTGAAAACACCAGAAAACGTGTTTCTCGCATCAAATAGCTCTAAAAGAGCGATCTAGATGATTCTGCATACTTCTGACAGAGGACTCACCAAGATTATCGCAGAAAATGCATATTTCAGCTGGAAACCCCACGAAAACCAAGTTATCGGCGGCTCTACATATCAAACGCACTGTGGAGCGGTCAAAACACCAGAAAACTCGTTTTTCGCATTAAATAGCTTGAATCGAGCGATCTCGATGATTCTGCATACTTCTGACAGAAGACTCACCAAGATTATCACAGAAAATGCATATCTCAGCTGGAAACCCCACGAAAACCAAGTTATCGGCGGCTCTACATATCAAACGCACTGTGGAGTGGTCAAAACACCAGAAAACTTGTTTTTTCGCATTAAATAGCTCGAAACAAGCGATCTAGATGATTCTGCATACTTCTGATTGAAGTCTCACCAAGATTATCGCAGAAAATGCATATCTCAGCTGGAAACCCCAAGAAATCCAAGATATCGCCGGTTCTGCATATCAATCGCACTGTGGAGTGGTGAAAACACCAGAAAACATGTTACTCGCATTAACTAGCTCGAAAAGAGCGTTCTGGATGATTCTGCATACTTCTCATAGATGAAACACAAAGATTATCGCAGAAAATGCATATTTCAGCTGGAAACCCCACGAAAACCAAGTTATCGGCGGCTCTACATATCAAACGCACTGTGGAGTGGTCAAAACACCTGAAAACTCGTTTTTTCGCATTAAATAGCTTGAAACGAGCGATCTAGATGATTCTGCATACTTCTGACAGAGGACTCACCAAGATTATCGCAGAAAATGCATATCTCAGCTGGAAACCCCACGAAAACCAAGATATCGCCGGTTCTGCATATCAGACGCACTGTGGAGTGGTGAAAACACCAGAAAACGTGTTACTCGCATTCACTAGCTCGAAACGAGCGATCTAGATGATTCTGCATACTTCTCGTAGATGAAACACAAAGATTATCGCAGAAAATGCATATCTCAGCTGGAAACCCCACGAAAACCAAGTTATCGGCGGCTCTACATGTCAAACGCACTGTGGAGTGGTCAAAACACCAGAAAACTTGTTTTTTCGCATTAAATAGCTCGAAACGAGCGATCTAGATGATTCTGCATACTTCTGACTGAAGTCTCACCAATATTATCGCAGAAAATGCATATCTCAGCTAGAATCCTCACGAAAATCAAGATGTCGCCGGTTCTGCATATCAAACGCACTGTGGAGTGGTGAAAACAACCAGAAAACGTGTTTCTCGCATTAAATAGCTCGAAACGAGCGATCTAGATGATTCTGCATACTTCTGACTGAAGTCTCACCAATATTATCCCAGAAAATGCATATCTCAGCTAGAAACCTCACGAAAATCAAGAAGTCGCCGGTTCTGCATTTCAAACGCACTGTGGAGTGGTGAAAACAACCAGAAAACGTGTTTCTCGCATTAAATAGCTCGAAAAGAGCGATCTAGATGATTCTGCAGACTTCTGACAGAGGACTCACCAAGATTATCGCAGAAAATGCATATCTCAGCTGGAAACCCCACGAAAATCAACATGTCGCCGGTTCTGCATATCAAACGCACTGTGGAGTGTTGAAAACAACCAGAAAACGTGTTACTCGCATTCACTAGCTCGAAAAGAGCGTTCTGGATGATTCTGCATACTTCTGACAGAAGACTCACCAAGATTATCCAGAAAATGCAAATCTCAGCTGGAAACCCCACGAAAACCAAGATATCGCCGGTTCTGCATATCAAACGCACTGTGGAGTGGTGAAAACAACCAGAAAACGTGTTTCTCGCATCAAATAGCTCGAAAAGAGCGATCTAGATGATTCTGCATACTTCTGACAGAGGACTCACCAAGATTATCGCAGAAAATGCATATCTCAACTGGAAACCCCACGAAAACCAAGATATCGCCGGTTCTGCATATCAGACGCACTATGGAGTGGTGAAAACACCAGAAAACATGTTACTCGCATTAACTAGCTCGAAAAGAGCGTTCTGGATGATTCTGCATACTTCTCATAGATGAAACACAAAGATTATCGCAGAAAATGCATATATCAGCTGGAAACCCCACGAAAACCAGGTTATCGGCGGTCTTACATATCAAACGCACTGTGGAGTGGTCAAAACACCAGATAACGTGGTTCTCGCATTAAATAGCTCGAGAAGAGCGATATCGATGATTCTGCATACTTCGGACAGAAGTCTCACCAATATTATCGCAGAAAATGCATATCTCAGCTTGAAACCTCACGAAAATCAAGATGTCGCCGGTTCTGCATATCAAACCCACTGTGGAGTGGTGAAAACAACCAGATATAGTGTTCCACGCATTAAATAGCTCGAAAAGAGCGTTCTGGATGATTCGGCATACCTCTCGTAGATGAAACACCAAGATTATCGCAGAAAATGCATATCTCAGCTGGAAACCCCAAGAAAACCAAGATATCGCCGGTTCTGCATATCAAACGCACTGTGGAGTGGTGAAAACACCAGAAAACATGTTACTCGCATTAACTAGCTCGAAAAGAGCGTTCTGGATGATTCTGCATACTTCTCATAGATGAAACACAAAGATAATCGCAGAAAATGCATATCTCAGCTGGAAACCCCACAAAATCCAAGTTATCGGCGGCTCTACATATGAAACGCACTGTGGAGTGGTCAAAACACCAGAAAACTTGTTTTTTCGCATTAAATAGCTCGAAACGAGCGATCTAGATGATTCTGCATACTTCTGACTGAAGTCTCACAAATATTATCGCAGAAAATGCATATCTCAGCTAGAAACCTCACGAAAATCAAGTTGTCGCCGGTTCTGCATATCAAACGCACTGTGGAGAGGTGAAAACAACCAGAAAACGTGTTTCTCGCATTAAATAGCTCGAAAAGAGCGATCTAGATGATTCTGCAGACATCTGACAGAGGACACACCAAGATTATCGCAGAAAATGCATATCTCAGCTGGAAACCCGACGAAAACCAAGATGTCGCCGGTTCTGCATATCAAACGCACTGTGGGGTGGTGAAAACACCAGAAAACGTGTTTCTCGCATCAAATACCTCGAAAAGAGCGATCTAGATGATTCTGCATACTTCTGATAGAGGGCTCACCAAGATTATCGCAGAAAATGCATATCTCAACTGGAAACCCCACGAAAACCAAGATATCGGCGGTTCTGCATATCAGACGCACTATGGAGTGGTGAAAACACCAGAAAACATGTTACTCGCATTAACTAGCTCGAAAAGAGCGTTCTGGATGATTCTGCATACTTCTCATAGATGAAACACAAAGATTATCGCAGAAAATGCATATTTCAGCTGGACACCCCACGAAAACCAAGTTATCGGCGGCTCTACATATCAAACGCCCTGTGGAGTGGTCACAACACCAGAAAACTCGTTCTTTCGCATTAAATAGCTCGAATCGAGCGATCTCGATGATTCTGCATACTTCTGACAGAAGACTCACCAAGATTATCGCAGAAAATGCATATCTCAGCTGGAAACCCCACGAAAATCAACATGTCGCCGGTTCTGCATATCAAACGCACTGTGGAGTGGTGAAAACACCAGAAAACATGTTACTCGCATTAACTAGCTCGAAAAGAGCGTTCTGGATGATTCTGCATACTTCTCATAGATGAAACACAAAGATTATCGCAGAAAATGCATATTTCAGCTGGAAACCCCACGAAAACCAAGTTATCGGCGGCTCTACATATCAAACGCACTGTGGAGTGGTCAAAACACCTGAAAACTCGTTTTTTCGCATTAAATAGCTTGAAACGAGCGATCTAGATGATTCTGCATACTTCTGACAGAGGACTCACCAAGATTATCGCAGAAAATGCATATCTCAGCTGGAAACCCCACGAAAACCAAGATATCGCCGGTTCTGCATATCAGACGCACTGTGGAGTGGTGAAAACACCAGAAAACGTGTTACTCGCATTAAATAGCTCGAGAAGAGCGATATCGATGATTCTGCATACTTCTGACTAAAGTCTCACCAAGATTATCGCAGAAAATGCATATCTCAGCTGGAAACCCGACGAAAACCAAGATGTCGCCGGTTGTGCATATCAAACGCAGTGTGGAGTGGTCAAGACACCAGATTACGTGTTTCTCGCATTAAATAGCTCGAAAAGAGCGATCTCGATGATTCTGCATGCTTCTGACAGATGTCGCACCAAGATTATCGCAGAAAATGCATACCTCAGGATGAAAACCGACGAAAACCAAGATTTCGCCATTTCTGCATATCAAACGCACTGTGGGGTGGTGAAAACACCAGAAAACGTGTTTCTCGCATCAAATAGCTCTAAAAGAGCGATCTAGATGATTCTGCATACTTCTGACAGAGGACTCACCAAGATTATCGCAGAAAATGCATATTTCAGCTGGAAACCCCACGAAAACCAAGTTATCGGCGGCTCTACATATCAAACGCACTGTGGAGCGGTCAAAACACCAGAAAACTCGTTTTTCGCATTAAATAGCTTGAATCGAGCGATCTCGATGATTCTGCATACTTCTGACAGAAGACTCACCAAGATTATCACAGAAAATGCATATCTCAGCTGGAAACCCCACGAAAACCAAGTTATCGGCGGCTCTACATATCAAACGCACTGTGGAGTGGTCAAAACACCAGAAAACTTGTTTTTTCGCATTAAATAGCTCGAAACAAGCGATCTAGATGATTCTGCATACTTCTGATTGAAGTCTCACCAAGATTATCGCAGAAAATGCATATCTCAGCTGGAAACCCCAAGAAATCCAAGATATCGCCGGTTCTGCATATCAATCGCACTGTGGAGTGGTGAAAACACCAGAAAACATGTTACTCGCATTAACTAGCTCGAAAAGAGCGTTCTGGATGATTCTGCATACTTCTCATAGATGAAACACAAAGATTATCGCAGAAAATGCATATTTCAGCTGGAAACCCCACGAAAACCAAGTTATCGGCGGCTCTACATATCAAACGCACTGTGGAGTGGTCAAAACACCTGAAAACTCGTTTTTTCGCATTAAATAGCTTGAAACGAGCGATCTAGATGATTCTGCATACTTCTGACAGAGGACTCACCAAGATTATCGCAGAAAATGCATATCTCAGCTGGAAACCCCACGAAAACCAAGATATCGCCGGTTCTGCATATCAGACGCACTGTGGAGTGGTGAAAACACCAGAAAACGTGTTACTCGCATTCACTAGCTCGAAACGAGCGATCTAGATGATTCTGCATACTTCTCGTAGATGAAACACAAAGATTATCGCAGAAAATGCATATCTCAGCTGGAAACCCCACGAAAACCAAGTTATCGGCGGCTCTACATGTCAAACGCACTGTGGAGTGGTCAAAACACCAGAAAACTTGTTTTTTCGCATTAAATAGCTCGAAACGAGCGATCTAGATGATTCTGCATACTTCTGACTGAAGTCTCACCAATATTATCGCAGAAAATGCATATCTCAGCTAGAATCCTCACGAAAATCAAGATGTCGCCGGTTCTGCATATCAAACGCACTGTGGAGTGGTGAAAACAACCAGAAAACGTGTTTCTCGCATTAAATAGCTCGAAACGAGCGATCTAGATGATTCTGCATACTTCTGACTGAAGTCTCACCAATATTATCCCAGAAAATGCATATCTCAGCTAGAAACCTCACGAAAATCAAGAAGTCGCCGGTTCTGCATTTCAAACGCACTGTGGAGTGGTGAAAACAACCAGAAAACGTGTTTCTCGCATTAAATAGCTCGAAAAGAGCGATCTAGATGATTCTGCAGACTTCTGACAGAGGACTCACCAAGATTATCGCAGAAAATGCATATCTCAGCTGGAAACCCCACGAAAATCAACATGTCGCCGGTTCTGCATATCAAACGCACTGTGGAGTGTTGAAAACAACCAGAAAACGTGTTACTCGCATTCACTAGCTCGAAAAGAGCGTTCTGGATGATTCTGCATACTTCTGACAGAAGACTCACCAAGATTATCCAGAAAATGCAAATCTCAGCTGGAAACCCCACGAAAACCAAGATATCGCCGGTTCTGCATATCAAACGCACTGTGGAGTGGTGAAAACAACCAGAAAACGTGTTTCTCGCATCAAATAGCTCGAAAAGAGCGATCTAGATGATTCTGCATACTTCTGACAGAGGACTCACCAAGATTATCGCAGAAAATGCATATCTCAACTGGAAACCCCACGAAAACGAAGATATCGCCGGTTCTGCATATCAGACGCACTATGGAGTGGTGAAAACACCAGAAAACATGTTACTCGCATTAACTAGCTCGAAAAGAGCGTTCTGGATGATTCTGCATACTTCTCATAGATGAAACACAAAGATTATCGCAGAAAATGCATATATCAGCTGGAAACCCCACGAAAACCAGGTTATCGGCGGTCTTACATATCAAACGCACTGTGGAGTGGTCAAAACACCAGATAACGTGGTTCTCGCATTAAATAGCTCGAGAAGAGCGATATCGATGATTCTGCATACTTCGGACAGAAGTCTCACCAATATTATCGCAGAAAATGCATATCTCAGCTTGAAACCTCACGAAAATCAAGATGTCGCCGGTTCTGCATATCAAACCCACTGTGGAGTGGTGAAAACAACCAGATATAGTGTTCCACGCATTAAATAGCTCGAAAAGAGCGTTCTGGATGATTCGGCATACCTCTCGTAGATGAAACACCAAGATTATCGCAGAAAATGCATATCTCAGCTGGAAACCCCAAGAAAACCAAGATATCGCCGGTTCTGCATATCAAACGCACTGTGGAGTGGTGAAAACACCAGAAAACATGTTACTCGCATTAACTAGCTCGAAAAGAGCGTTCTGGATGATTCTGCATACTTCTCATAGATGAAACACAAAGATAATCGCAGAAAATGCATATCTCAGCTGGAAACCCCACAAAATCCAAGTTATCGGCGGCTCTACATATGAAACGCACTGTGGAGTGGTCAAAACACCAGAAAACTTGTTTTTTCGCATTAAATAGCTCGAAACGAGCGATCTAGATGATTCTGCATACTTCTGACTGAAGTCTCACAAATATTATCGCAGAAAATGCATATCTCAGCTAGAAACCTCACGAAAATCAAGTTGTCGCCGGTTCTGCATATCAAACGCACTGTGGAGAGGTGAAAACAACCAGAAAACGTGTTTCTCGCATTAAATAGCTCGAAAAGAGCGATCTAGATGATTCTGCAGACATCTGACAGAGGACACACCAAGATTATCGCAGAAAATGCATATCTCAGCTGGAAACCCGACGAAAACCAAGATGTCGCCGGTTCTGCATATCAAACGCACTGTGGGGTGGTGAAAACACCAGAAAACGTGTTTCTCGCATCAAATACCTCGAAAAGAGCGATCTAGATGATTCTGCATACTTCTGATAGAGGGCTCACCAAGATTATCGCAGAAAATGCATATCTCAACTGGAAACCCCACGAAAACCAAGATATCGGCGGTTCTGCATATCAGACGCACTATGGAGTGGTGAAAACACCAGAAAACATGTTACTCGCATTAACTAGCTCGAAAAGAGCGTTCTGGATGATTCTGCATACTTCTCATAGATGAAACACAAAGATTATCGCAGAAAATGCATATTTCAGCTGGACACCCCACGAAAACCAAGTTATCGGCGGCTCTACATATCAAACGCCCTGTGGAGTGGTCACAACACCAGAAAACTCGTTCTTTCGCATTAAATAGCTCGAATCGAGCGATCTCGATGATTCTGCATACTTCTGACAGAAGACTCACCAAGATTATCGCAGAAAATGCATATCTCAGCTGGAAACCCCACGAAAATCAACATGTCGCCGGTTCTGCATATCAAACGCACTGTGGAGTGGTGAAAACACCAGAAAACGTGTTACTCGCATTCACTAGCTCGAAAAGAGCGTTCTGGATGATTCTGCATACTTCTCATAGATGAAACACAAAGATTATCGCAGAAAAAACATATCTCAGCTGGAAACCCCACGAAAACCAAGATATCGCCGGTTCTGCATATCAGACGCACTGTGGAGTGGTGAAAACACCAGAAAACGTGTTACTCGCATTAACTAGCACGAATAGGGCGTTCTGGATGATTATGCATACTTCTCATAGATGAAACACAAAGATTATCGCAGAAAATGCATATTTCAGCTGGAAACCCCACGAAAACCAAGTTATCGGCGGACTTACATATCAAACGCACTGTGGAGTGGTCAAAACACCAGATAACGTGTTTCTCGCATTACATAGCTCGAGAAGAGCGATATCGATGATTCTGCATACTTCGGACAGAAGTCTCACCAATATAATCGCAGAAAATGCACATCTCAGCTTGATACCTCACGAAAATCAAGATGTCGCCGGTTCTGCATATCAAACCCACTGTGGAGTGGTGAAAACAACCAGATATAGTTTTCCACGCATTAAATAGCTCGAAAAGAGCGTTCTGGATGATTCTGCATACCTCTCGTAGATGAAACACAAAGATTACCGCAGAAAATGCATATCTCAGCTGGAAACCCGACGAAAACCAAGATGTCGCCGGTTCTGCATATCAAACCCACTGTGGAGTGGTGAAAACAGCCAGGTAACGTGTTTCTCGCATTAACTAGCTCGAAAAGGGCGTTCTCGATGATTCTGCTTACTTCTCATAGATGAAACACCAAGATTATCGCAGAAAATGCATATCTCAGCTGGAAACCCCAAGAAAACCAAGATATCGCCGGTTCTGCATATCAGATGCACCGTGGTGTGGTGAAAACACCAGAAAACGTGTTACTCTAATTAACTAGCTCGAAAAGAGCGTTCTGGATGATTCTGCATACTTCTGACAGAAGACTCACCAAGATTATCCCGAAAATGCATATCTCAGCTGGAAACCCCACGAAAACCAAGTTATCGGCGGCTCTACATATCAAACGCACTGTGGAGTGGTCAAAACACCAGAAAACTGGTTTTTTCGCATTAAATAGCTCGAAACGAGCGATCTAGATGATTCTGCATACTTCTGATTGAAGTCTCACCAAGATTATCGCAGAAAATGCATATCTCAGCTGGAAACCCCAACAAAACCAAGATATCGCTGGTTCTGCATATCAAACGCACTGTGGAGTGGTGAAAACACCAGAAAACATGTTACTCGCATTAACTAGCTCGAAAAGAGCGTTCTGGATGTTTCTGCATACTTCTCATAGATGAAACACAAAGATTATCGCAGAAAATGCATATTTCAGCTGGAAACCCCACGAAAACCAAGTAATCGGCGGCTCTACATATCAAACGCACTGTGGAGTGGTCAAAACACCTGAAAACTCGTTTTTTCGCATTAAATAGCTCGAAACGAGCGATCTAGATGATTCTGCATACTTCTGACAGAGGACTCACCAAGATTATCGCAGAAAATGCATATCTCAGCTGGAAACCCCACGAAAACCAAGATATCGTCTGTTCTGCATATCAGACGCACTGTGGAGTGGTGAAAAAACCAGAAAACGTGTTACTCGCATTCACTAGCTCGAAAAGAGCGTTCTGGATGATTCTGCATACTTCTCATAGATGAAACACAAACATTATCGCAGAAAATGCATATCTCAGCTGGAAACCCCACGAAAACCAAGTTATCGGCGGCTCTACATATCAAACGCACTGTGGAGTGGTCAAAACACCAGAAAACTTGTTTTTCGCATTAAATAGCTCGAAACGAGCGATCTAGATGATTCTGCATACTTCTGACAGAGGACTCACCAAGATTATCGCAGAAAATGCATATCTCAGCTGGAAACCCGACGAAAACCAAGATGTCGCCGGTTCTGCATATCAAACGCACTGTGGGGTGGTGAAAACACCAGAAAACGTGCTTCTCGCATCAAATAGCTCGAAAAGAGCGATCTAGATGATTCTACATACTTCTGACAGAGGACTCACCAAGATTATTGCAGAAAATGCATATCTCAACTGGAAACCCCACGAAAACCAAGATATCGCCGGATCTGCATATCAGACGCACTATGGAGTGGTGAAAACACCAGAAAACATGTTACTCGCATTAACTAGCTCGAAAAGAGCGTTCTGGATGATTCTGCATACCTCTGACAGAAGACTCACCAAGATTATCCAGAAAATGCATATCTCAGCTGGAAACCCCACGAAAACCAAAATATCGCCGGTTCTGCATATCAAACGCACTGTGGAGTGGTGAAAACACCAGAAAACATGTTACTCGCATTAACTAGCTCGAAAAGAGCGTTCTGGATGATTCTGCATACTTCTCATAGATGAAACACAAATATTATCGCAGAAAATGCTTATCTCAGCTGGAAACCCCACGAAAACCAAGATATCGCCGGTTCTGCATATCAGATGCACCGTGGAGTGGTGAAAACACCAGAAAACGTGTTACTCGCATTAACTAGCTCGAAAAGAGCGTTCTGGATGATTCTGCATACTTCTGACAGAAGACTCACCAAGATTATCCAGAAGATGCATATCTCAGCTGGAAACCCCACGAAAACCAAGATATCGCCGGTTCTGCATATCAAACGCACTGTGGAGTGGTGAAAACAACCAGAAAACGTGTTACTCGCATTCACTAGCTCGAAAAGAGCGTTCTGGATGATTCTGCATACTTCTGACAGAAGACTCACCAAGATTATCCAGAAAATGCATATCTCAGCTGGAAACCCCACGAAAACCAAGATATCGCCGGTTCTGCATATCAGATGCACCGTGGAGTGGTGAAAACACCAGAAAACGTGTTACTCGCATTAACTAGCTCGAAAAGAGCGTTCTGGATGATTCTGCATACTTCTCGTAGATGAAACACAAATATTATCGCAGAAAATGCTTATCTCAGCTGGAAACCCCACGAAAATCAACATGTCGCCGGTTCTGCATATCAAACGCACTGTGGAGTGGTGAAAACAAGCAGAAAACGTGTTACTCGCATTCACTAGCTCGAATAGAGCGTTCTGGATGATTCTGCATACTTCTCGTAGATGAAACACAAAGATTATCGCAGAAAATGCATATTTCAGCTGGAAAACCCACGAAAACCAAGTTATCGGCGGCTCTACATATCAAACGCACTGTGGAGTGGTCAAAACACCAGATAACGTGTTTCTCGCATTAAATAGCTCGAAACGAGCGATCTAGATGATTCTGCATACTTATGATTGAAGTCTCACCAAGATTATCGCAGAAAATGCATATCTCAGCTGGAAACCCCAAGAAAACCAAGATATCGCCGGTTCTGCATATCAGACGCACTGTGGAGTGGTCAAAACACCAGAAAACTCGTTTTTTCGCATTAAATAGCTCGAATCGAGCGATATCGATGATTCTGCATACTTCTGACAGAAGACTCACCAAGATTATCCAGAAAATGCATATCTCAGCTGGAAACCCGACGAAAACCAAGATGTCGCCGGTTCTGCATATCAAACGCACTGTGGGGTGGTGAAAACACCAGAAAACGTGTTTCTCGCATCAAATAGCTCGAAAAGAGCGATCTAGATGATTCTGCATACTTCTGACAGAGGACGCACCAAGATTATCGCAGAAAATGCATATCTCAACTGGAAACCCCACGAAAACCAAGATATCGCCTGTTCTGCATATCAGACGCACTGTGGAGTGGTGAAAACACCAGAAAACGTGTTTCTCGCATTAAATAGCTCGAGAAGAGCGATATCGATGATTCTGCATACTTCGGACAGATGTCTCACCAATATTATCGCAGAAAATGCAGATCTCAGCTTGAAACCTCACGAAAATCAAGATGTCGCCGGTTCTGCATATCAAACCCACTGTGGAGTGGTGAAAACAACCAGATATAGTGTTTCACGCATTAAATAGCTCGAAAAGAGCGTTCTGGATGATTCTGCATACTTCTCGTAGATGAAACACAAAGATTATCGCAGAAAATGCATTTTTCCGCTGGAAACCCCACGAAAACCAAGTTATCGGCGGCTCTACATATCAAACGCACTGTGGAGTGGTCAAAACACCAGAAAACTCGTTTTTTCGCATTAAATAGCTTGAATCGAGCGATCTCGATGATTCTGCGTACTTCTGACAGAAGACTCACCAAGATTATCGCAGAAAATGCATATCTCAGCTGGAAACCCCACGAAAACCAAGTTATCGGCGGCTCTACATATCAAACGCACTGTGGAGTGGTCAAAACACCAGAAAACTTGTTTTTTCGCATTAAATAGCTCGAAACGAGCGATCTAGATGATTCTGCATACTTCTGATTGAAGTCTCACCAAGATTATCGCAGAAAATGCATATCTCAGCTGGAAACCCCAAGAAAACCAAGATATCGCCGGTTCTGCATATCAAACGCACTGTGGAGTGGTGAAAACCCCAGAAAACATGTTACTCGCATTAACTAGCTCGAAAAGAGCGTTCTGGATGATTCTGCATACTTCTCATAGATGAAACACAAAGATTATCGCAGAGAATGCATATTTCAGCTGGAAACCCCAAGAAAACCAAGTTATCGGCGGCTCTACATATCAAACGCACTGTGGGGTGGTGAAAACACCAGAAAACGTGTTTCTCGCATCAAATAGCTCGAAAAGAGCGATCTAGATGATTCTGCAGACTTCTGACAGAGGACTCACCAAGATTATTGCAGAAAATGCATATCTCAGCTGGAAACCCGACGAAAACCAAGATGTCGCCGGTTCTGCATATCAAACGCACTGTGGGGTGGTGAAAACACCAGAAAACGTGTTTCTCGCATCAAATAGCTCGAAAAGAGCGATCTAGATGATTCGGCATACTTCTGACAGAGGACTCACCAAGATTATCGCAGAAAATGCATATCTCAGCTGGAAACCCCAAGAAAACCAAGATATCGCCGGTTCTGCATATCAGATGCATCGTGGAGTGGTGAAAATTCCAGAAAACGTGTTACTCGCATTAACTAGCTCGAAAAGAGCGTTCTGGATGATTCTGCATACTTCTCATAGATGAAACACAAAGATCATCGCAGAAAATGCATATCTCAGCTGGAAACCCCACGAAAACCAAGTTATCGGCGGCTCTACATATCAAACGCACTGTGGTGTGGTCAAAACACCAGATAACGTGTTTCTCGCATTAAATAGCTCGAAACGAGCGATCTAGATGATTCTGCATACTTCTGATTGAAGTCTCACCAAGATTATCGCAGAAAATGCATATCTCAGCTGGAAAACCCAAGAAAACCAAGATATCGCCGGTTCTGCATATCAGATGCACCGTGGAGTGGTGAAAACACCAGAAAACGTGTTACTCGCATTAACTAGCTCGAAAAGAGCGTTCTGGATGATTCTGCATACTTCTGACAGAAGACTCACCAAGATTATCCAGAAAATGCATATCTCACCTGGAAACCCCACGAAAACCAAGATATCGCCGGTTCTGCATATCAGACGCACTGTGGAGTGGTGAAAACACCAGAAAACGTGTTACTCTCATTAACTAGCACGAATAGGGCGTTCTGGATGATTATGCATACTTCTCATAGATGAAACACAAAGATTGTCGCAGAAAATGCATATTTCAGCTGGAAACCCCACGAAAACCAAGTTATCGGCGGTCTTACATATCAAACGCACTGTGGAGTGGTCAAAACACCAGATAACGTGTTTCTCGCATTAAATAGCTCGAGAAGAGCGATATCGATGATTCTGCATACTTCGGACAGATGTCTCACCAATATTATCGCAGAAAATGCAGATCTCAGCTTGAAACCTCACGAAAATCAAGATGTCGCCGGTTCTGCATATCAAACCCACTGTGGAGTGGTGAAAACAACCAGATATAGTGTTTCACGCATTAAATAGCTCGAAAAGAGCGTTCTGGATGATTCTGCATACTTCTCGTAGATGAAACACCAAGATTATCGCAGAAAATGCATATCTCAGCTGGAATCCCCACGAAAACCAAGATATCGCCTGTTCTGCATATCAGACGCACTGTGGAGTGGTGAAAACACCAGAAAACGTGTTACTCGCATTCACTAGCTCGAAAAGAGCGTTCTGGATGATTCTGCATACTTCTCGTAGATGAAACACAAAGATTATCGCAGAAAATGCATTTTTCCGCTGGAAACCCCACGAAAACCAAGTTATCGGCGGCTCTACATATCAAACGCACTGTGGAGTGGTCAAAACACCAGAAAACTCGTTTTTTCGCATTAAATAGCTTGAATCGAGCGATCTCGATGATTCTGCGTACTTCTGACAGAAGACTCACCAAGATTATCGCAGAAAATGCATATCTCAGCTGGAAACCCCACGAAAACCAAGTTATCGGCGGCTCTACATATCAAACGCACTGTGGAGTGGTCAAAACACCAGAAAACTTGTTTTTTCGCATTAAATAGCTCGAAACGAGCGATCTAGATGATTCTGCATACTTCTGATTGAAGTCTCACCAAGATTATCGCAGAAAATGCATATCTCAGCTGGAAACCCCAAGAAAACCAAGATATCGCCGGTTCTGCATATCAAACGCACTGTGGAGTGGTGAAAACCCCAGAAAACATGTTACTCGCATTAACTAGCTCGAAAAGAGCGTTCTGGATGATTCTGCATACTTCTCATAGATGAAACACAAAGATTATCGCAGAGAATGCATATTTCAGCTGGAAACCCCAAGAAAACCAAGTTATCGGCGGCTCTACATATCAAACGCACTGTGGGGTGGTGAAAACACCAGAAAACGTGTTTCTCGCATCAAATAGCTCGAAAAGAGCGATCTAGATGATTGTGCATACTTCTGACAGAGGACGCACCAAGATTATCGCAGAAAATGCATATCTCAACTGGCAACCCCACGAAAACCAAGATATCGCCGGTTCTGCATATCAGACGCACTATGGAGTGGTGAGAACACCAGAAAACATGTTACTCGCATTAACTAGCTCGAAAAGAGCGTTCTGGATGATTCAGCATACTTCTCATAGATGAAACACAAAGATTATCGCAGAAAATGCATATCTCAGCTGGAAACCCCACGAAAACCAAGTTATCGGCGGCTCTACATATCAAACGCACTGTGGTGTGGTCAAAACACCAGAAAACTTGTTTTTTCGCATTAAATAGCTCGAAACGAGCGATCTAGATGATTCTGCATACTTCTGACTGAAGTCTCACCAATATTATCGCAGAAAATGCATATCTCAGCTAGAAACCTCACGAAAATCAAGATGTCGCCGGTTCTGCATATCAAACGCACTGTGGAGTGGTGAAAACAACCAGAAAACGTGTTTCTCGCATTAAATAGCTCGAAAAGAGCGATCTAGATGATTCTGCAGACTTCTGACAGAGGACTCACCAAGATTATTGCAGAAAATGCATATCTCAGCTGGAAACCCGACGAAAACCAAGATGTCGCCGGTTCTGCATATCAAACGCACTGTGGGGTGGTGAAAACACCAGAAAACGTGTTTCTCGCATCAAATAGCTCGAAAAGAGCGATCTAGATGATTCTGCATACTTCTGACAGAGGACTCACCAAGATTATCGCAGAAAATGCATATCTCAGCTGGAAACCCCAAGAAAACCAAGATATCGCCGGTTCTGCATATCAGATGCACCGTGGAGTGGTGAAAATTCCAGAAAACGTGTTACTCGCATTAACTAGCTCGAAAAGAGCGTTCTGGATGATTCTGCATACTTCTCATAGATGAAACACAAAGATTATCGCAGAAAATGCATATCTCAGCTGGAAACCCCACGAAAACCAAGTTATCGGCGGCTCTACATATCAAACGCACTGTGGTGTGGTCAAAACACCAGATAACGTGTTTCTCGCATTAAATAGCTCGAAACGAGCGATCTAGATGATTCTGCATACTTCTGATTGAAGTCTCACCAAGATTATCGCAGAAAATGCATATCTCAGCTGGAAAACCCAAGAAAACCAAGATGTCGCCGGTTCTGCATATCAGATGCACCGTGGAGTGGTGAAAACACCAGAAAACGTGTTACTCGCATTAACTAGCTCGAAATGAGCGTTCTGGATGATTCTGCATACTTCTGACAGAAGACTCACCAAGATTATCCAGAAAATGCATATCTCAGCTGGCAACCCCACGAAAACCAAGATATCGCCGGTTCTGCATATCAGACGCACTATGGAGTGGTGAAAACACCAGAAAACATGTTACTCGCATTAACTAGCTCGAAAAGAGCGTTCTGGATGATTCAGCATACTTCTCATAGATGAAACACAAAGATTATCGCAGAAAATGCATATCTCAGCTGGAAACGCCACGAAAACCAAGTTATCGGCGGCTCTACATATCAAACGCACTGTGGTGTGGTCAAAACACCAGAAAACTTGTTTTTTCGCATTAAATAGCTCGAAACGAGCGATCTAGATGATTCTGCATACTTCTGACTGAAGTCTCACCAATATTATCGCAGAAAATGCATATCTCAGCTAGAAACCTCACGAAAATCAAGATGTCGCCGGTTCTGCATATCAAACGCACTGTGGAGTGGTGAAAACAACCAGAAAACGTGTTTCTCGCATTAAATAGCTCGAAAAGAGCGATCTAGATGATTCTGCAGACTTCTGACAGAGGACTCACCAAGATTATCGCAGAAAATGCATATCTCAGCTGGAAACCCCAAGCAAACCAAGATATCGCCGGTTCTGCATATCAGATGCACCGTGGAGTGGTGAAAATTCCAGAAAACGTGTTACTCGCATTAACTAGCTCGAAAAGAGCGTTCTGGATGATTCTGCATACCTCTCATAGATGAAACACAAAGATTATCGCAGAAAATGCATATCTCAGCTGGAAACCCCACGAAAACCAAGTTATCGGCGGCTCTACATATCAAACGCACTGTGGTGTGGTCAAAACACCAGATAACGTGTTTCTCGCATTAAATAGCTCGAAACGAGCGATCTAGATGATTCTGCATACTTCTGATTGAAGTCTCACCAAGATTATCGCAGAAAATGCATATCTCAGCTGGAAAACCCAAGAAAACCAAGATATCGCCGGTTCTGCATATCAGATGCACCGTGGAGTGGTGAAAACACCAGAAAACGTGTTACTCGCATTAACTAGCTCGAAAAGAGCGTTCTGGATGATTCTGCATACTTCTGACAGAAGACTCACCAAGATTATCCAGAAAATGCATATCTCAGCTGGAAACCCCACGAAAACCAAGATATCGCCGGTTCTGCATATCAAACGCACTGTGGAGTGGTGAAAACACCAGAAAACATGTTACTCGCATTAACTAGCTCGAAAAGAGCGTTCTGGATGATTCTGCATACTTCTCATAGATGAAACACAAAGATTATCGCAGAAAATGCATATCTCAGCTGGAAACCCCACGAAAACCAAGATATCGCCGGTTCTGCATATCAGACGCACTGTGGAGTGGTGAAAACACCAGAAAACGTGTTACTCTCATTAACTAGCACGAATAGGGCGTTCTGGATGATTATGCATACTTCTCATAGATGAAACACAAAGATTGTCGCAGAAAATGCATATTTCAGCTGGAAACCCCACGAAAACCAAGTTATCGGCGGTCTTACATATCAAACGCACTGTTCAGTGGTCAAAACACCAGATAACGTGTTTCTCGCATTAAATAGCTCGAGAGGAGCGATATCGATGATTCTGCATACTTCGGACAGATGTCTCACCAATATTATCGCAGAAAATGCAGATCTCAGCTTGAAACCTCACGAAAATCAAGATGTCGCCGGTTCTGCATATCAAACCCACTGTGGAGTGGTGAAAACAACCAGATATAGTGTTTCACGCATTAAATAGCTCGAAAAGAGCGTTCTGGATGATTCTGCAGACTTCTGACAGAGGACTCACCAAGATTATCGCAGAAAATGCATATCTCAGCTGGAAACCCGACGAAAACCAAGATGTCGCCGGTTCTGCATATCAAACGCACTGTGGGGTGGTGAAAACACCAGAAAACGTGTTTCTCGCATCAAATAGCTCGAAAAGAGCGATCTAGATGATTCTGCATACTTCTGACAGAGGACTCACCAAGATTATCGCAGAAAATGCATATCTCAGCTGGAAACCCCAAGAAAACCAAGATATCGCCGGTTCTGCATATCAGATGCACCGTGGAGTGGTGAAAATTCCAGAAAACGTGTTACTCGCATTAACTAGCTCGAAAAGAGCGTTCTGGATGATTCTGCATACTTCTCATAGATGAAACACAAAGATTATCGCAGAAAATGCATATCTCAGCTGGAAACCCCACGAAAACCAAGTTATCGGCGGCTCTACATATCAAACGCACTGTGGTGTGGTCAAAACACCAGATAACGTGTGTCTCGCATTAAATAGCTCGAAACGAGCGATCTAGATGATTCTGCATACTTCTGATTGAAGTCTCACCAAGATTATCGCAGAAAATGCATATCTCAGCTGGAAAACCCAAGAAAACCAAGATGTCGCCGGTTCTGCATATCAGATGCACCGTGGAGTGGTGAAAACACCAGAAAACGTGTTACTCGCATTAACTAGCTCGAAATGAGCGTTCTGGATGATTCTGCATACTTCTGACAGAAGACTCACCAAGATTATCCAGAAAATGTATATCTCAGCTGGCAACCCCACGAAAACCAAGATATCGCCGGTTCTGCATATCAGACGCACTATGGAGTGGTGAAAACACCAGAAAACATGTTACTCGCATTAACTAGCTCGAAAAGAGCGTTCTGGATGATTCAGCATACTTCTCATAGATGAAACACAAAGATTATCGCAGAAAATGCATATCTCAGCTGGAAACCCCACGAAAACCAAGTTATCGGCGGCTCTACATATCAAACGCACTGTGGTGTGGTCAAAACACCAGATAACGTGTTTCTCGCATTAAATAGCTCGAGAAGAGCGATATCGATGATTCTGCATACTTCGGACAGATGTCTCACCAATATTATCGCAGAAAATGCAGATCTCAGCTTGAAACCTCACGAAAATCAAGATGTCGCCGGTTCTGCATATCAAACCCACTGTGGAGTGGTGAAAACAACCAGATATAGTGTTTCACGCATTAAATAGCTCGAAAAGAGCGTTCTGGATGATTCTGCAGACTTCTGACAGAGGACTCACCAATATTATCGCAGAAAATGCATATCTCAGCTGGAAACCCCACGAAAACCAAGTTATCGGCGGCTCTACATATCAAACGCACTGTGGAGTGGTCAAAACACCAGAAAACTTGTTTTTTCGCATTAAATAGCTCGAAACGAGCGATCTAGATGATTCTGCATACTTCTGATTGAATTCTCACCAAGATTATCGCAGAAAATGCATATCTCAGCTGGAAACCCCAAGAAAACCAAGATATCGCCGGTTCTGCATATCAAACGCACTGTGGAGTGGTGAAAACCCCAGAAAACATGTTACTCGCATTAACTAGCTCGAAAAGAGCGTTCTGGATGATTCTGCATACTTCTCATAGATGAAACACAAAGATTATCGCAGAAAATGCATATTTCAGCTGGAAACCCCAAGAAAACCAAGTTATCGGCGGCTCTACATATCAAACGCACTGTGGAGTGGTCAAAACACCTGAAAACTCGTTTTTTCGCATTAAATAGCTCGAAACGAGCGATCTAGATGATTCTGCATACTTCTGACAGAGGACTCACCAAGATTATCGCAGAAAATGCATATCTCAACTGGAAACCCCACGAAAACCAAGATATCGCCGGTTCTGCATATCAGACGCACTGTCGAGTGGTAAAAACACCAGAAAACGTGTTACTCGCATTCACTAGCTCGAAAAGAGCGTTCTGGATGATTCTGCATACTTCTCGTAGATGAAACACAAAGATTATCGCAGAAAATGCATATCTCAGCTGGAAACCCGACGAAAACCAGGATGTCGCCGGTTCTGCATATCAAACGCACTGTGGGGTGGTGAACACACCAGAAAACGTGTTTCTCGCATCAAATAGCTCGAACAGAGCGATCTAGATGATCCTGCAGACTTCTGACAGAGGACTCACCAAGATTATCGCAGAAAATGCATATCTCAGCTGGAAACCCGACGAAAACCAAGATGTCGCCGGTTCTGCATATCAAACGCACTGTGGGGTGGTGAAAACACCAGAAAACGTGTTTCTCGCATCAAATAGCTCGAAAAGAGCGATCTAGATGATTCTGCATACTTCTGACAGAGGACTCACCAAGATTATCGCAGAAAATGCATATCTCAGCTGGAAACCCCACGAAAACCAAGATATCGCCGGTTCTGCATATCAGATGCACTGTGGAGTGGTCAAAACACCAGATAACGTGTTTCTCGCATTAAATAGCTCGAGAAGAGCGATATCGATGATTCTGCATACTTCGGACAGAAGTCTCACCAATATTATCGCAGAAAATGCATATCTCTGCTTGAAACCTCACGAAAATCAAGATGTCGCCGGTTCTGCATATCAATCCCACTGTGGAGTGGTGAAAACAACCAGATAACGTGTTTCTCGCATTAAATAGCTCGAAACGAGCGATCTAGGTGATTCTGCGTTCTTCTGACTGAAGTCTCACCAATATGATCGCAGAAAATGCATATCTCAGCTTGAAACCCGACGAAAACCACGGTGTCGCCGGTTCTGCATATCTAACGCACTGTGGGGTGGTGAAAACAGCAGAAAACGTGTTTCTCGCATTAAATAGCTCGAAAAGAGCGATCTAGATGATTCTGCATACTTCTGACAGAGGACTCACCAAGATTATCGCAGTAAATGCATATCTCAGCTGGAAACCCGACGAAAACCAAGATGTCGCCGGATGTGCATATCAAACGCAGTGTGGAGTGGTCAATACACCAGATAACGTGTTTCTCGCATTAAATAGCTCGAAAAGAGCGATCTCGATGATTCTGCATACTTCTGACAGATGTCGCACCAAGATTATCGCAGAAAATGCATACCTCAGGATGAAAACCGACGAAAACCAAGATTTCGCCATTTCTGCATATCAAACGCACTGTGGAGTGGTCAAAACACCAGACAACATGTTTCTCGCATTAAATAGCTCGAAAAGAGGGATATCGATGATTCTGCATACTTCGGACAGAACTCTCACCAATATTATCGCAGAAAATGCATAGCTCAGCTTGAAACCCGACGAAAACCAAGATGTCGCCGGTTCTGCATATCAAACGCACTGTGGGGTGGTGAAAACACCAGAAAACGAGTTTCTCGCATTAAATAGCTCGAAAAGAGCGATCTAGATGATTCTGCATACTTCTGACAGAGGACTCACCAAGATTATCGCAGAAAATGCATATCTCAGCTGGAAACCCGACGAAAACCAAGATGTCGCCGCTTCTGCATATCAAACGCACTGTGGGGTGGTGAAAACACCAGAAAACGTGTTTCTCGCATCAAATAGCTCGAAAAGAGCGATCTAGATGATTCTGCATACTTCTGACAGAGGACACACCAAGATTATCGCAGAAAATGCATATCTCAGCTGGAAACCCCACGAAAACCAAGATATCGCCGGTTCTGCATATCAGACGCACTGTGGAGTGGCCAAAACACCAGAAAACTTGTTTTTTCGCATTAAATAGCTCGAAACGAGCGACCTAGATGATTCTGCATACTTCTGACTAAAGTCTCACCAAGATTATCGCAGAAAATGCATATCTCAGCGGGAAACCCGACGAAAACCAAGATGTCGCCGGTTGTGCATATCAAACGCAGTGTGGAGTGGTCATTACACCAGATAACTTATTTCTCGCATTAAATAGCTCGAAAAGAGCGATCTCGATGATTCTGCATACTTCTGACAGATGTCGCAACAAGATTATCGCAGAAAATGCATACCTCAGGATGAAAACCGACCAAAACCAAGATATCGCCGGTTCTGCATATCAAACGCACTGTGGAATGTTGAAAACACCAGAAAACATGTTTTTTCGCATTAGATAGCTCGAAACGAGCGATCTAGATGATTCTGCATACTTCTGACTGAAGTCTTACCAAGATTATCGCAGAAAATGCATATCTCAGCTTGAACCCCGACGAAATCCAAGATGTCGCAGGTTCTGCATATCAAACGCACTGTGGGGTAGCGAAAACACCAGAGAACGTGTTTCTCGCATTAGATAGCACGAAACGAGCGATCTAGATGATTCTGCATACTTCTGACAGAAGTCTCACCAAGATTATCGTAGAAAATGCATATCTCAGCTTGAAACCCGGCCGAAACCAAGTTATCTCCGGTTCTGCATGTCAAACGTACTGTGGAGTGGTGAATACACCAGAAAACGTGTTTCTCGCATTAAATAGCTCGAAAAGAGCGATCTAGATGATTCAGCATACTTCTGACAGAAGTCTCACCAAGATTATCGTAGAAAATGCATATCTCAGCTTAAAACCCGACGAAATCCAAGATGTCGCCGGTTCTGCATATCAAACGCACTGTGAAGTGATGAAAACACCAGATAACTTGTTTTTTCGCATTAGATAGCACGAAACGAGCGATCTAGATGATTCTGCATACTTCTGACAGAAGTCTCACCAAGATTATCGTAGAAAATGCATATCTCAGCTTGAAACCCTGCCGAAACCAAGTTAGCTCCGGTTCTGCATGTCGAACGTACTGTGGAGTGGTGAATACACCAGAAAACGTGTTTCTCGCATTAAATAGCTCGAAAAGAGCGATCTAGATGATTCAGCATACTTCTGACAGAAGTCTCACCAAGATTATCGTAGATAATGCATATCTCAGCTTGAAACCCGACGAAATCCAAGATGTCGCCGGTTCTGCATATCAAACGCACTGTGAAGTAGTGAAAACACCAGATAACTTGTTTTTTCGCATTATATAACTCGAAAAGAGCGATCTAGATTATTCTGCATACTTCTGACTGAAGTCTCTCCAAGATTATCGCAGAAAATGCATATCTCATCTTGAAACCTCACGAAAACCAAGTTATCTACGGTTCTGCACTTCAAACGGACTGTGGAATGGTGAAAACACCAGATAACGTGTTTCTCGCATTAAATAGCTCAAAAAGAGCGATCTAGATGATTCGGCATACTTCTGACAGAAGTCTCACCAAGATTATCGTAGCAAATGCATATCTCAGCTTGAAACCCGACGAAATCCAACATGTCGCCGGTTCTGCATAACAAACGCACTGTGAAGTGGTGAAAACACCAGATAACTTGTTTTTTCGCATTATATAACTCGAAAAGAGCGATCTAGATTATTCTGCATACTTCTGACTGAAGTCTCTCCAAGATTATCGCAGAAAATGCATATCTCATCTTGAAACCTCACGAAAACCAAGTTATCTACGGTTCTGCATGTCAAACGCACTGTGGAGTGGTGAAAACACCAGATAACGTGTTTCTCGCATTAAATAGCTCGAAAAGAGCGATCTAGATGATTCAGCATACTTCTGACAGAAGTCTCACCAAGATTATCGTAGAAAATGCATATCTCAGCTTGAAACCCGACGAAATCCAAGATGTCTCCGGTTCTGCATATCAAACGCACTGTGGAGTGGAGAAAACACCAGATAACGTGTTTCTCGCATTAAATAGCTCAAAAAGCGCGATCTAGATGATTCGGCATACTTCTGACAGAAGTCTCACCAAGATTAGCGCAGAAAATGCATACCTCAGCTTGAAAAGCCACGAAAATCAAGATATCGCCGGTTCTGCATATCAAACGCACTGTGCAATGTTGAAAACACCAGAAAACTTGTATTTTCGCATTAGATAGCTCGAAACGAGCGATCTAGATGATTCTGCATACTTCTGACTGAACACTCTCCAAGATTATCGCAGAAAATGCATATCTCAGCTTGAAACCTCACGAAAGCCAAGTTATCTCTGGTTCTGCACATCAAACGTACTCTAGAGTGGTGAAAACACCAGAAAACGTGTTTCTCGCATTAAATAGCTCGAGAAGAGCGATCCCGATGATTCTGCATACTTCTGACAGAAGACTCACCAAGATTATCGCAGAAGATGCATATCTCAGCTTGAACCCCGACGAAATCCATGATGTCGCCGGTTCTGCATATCAAACGCACTGTGGAGTGGTGAAAACACCAGATAACGTGTTTCTGGCATTAAGTAGCTCGGAAAGAACGTTCTCGAAGATTCTGCATACTTCTGACAGAAGTCTCACCAAGATTAGCGCAGAAAATGCATACCTCAGCTTGAAAAGCCACGAAAATCAAGATATCGCCGGTTCTGCATATCAAACGCACTGTGCAATGTTGAAAACACCAGAAAACTTGTATTTTCGCATTAGATAGCTCGAAACGAGCGATCTAGATGATTCTGCATACTTCTGACTGAACACTCTCCAAGATTATCGCAGAAAATGCATATCTCAGCTTGAAACCTCACGAAAGCCAAGTTATCTCTGGTTCTGCACATCAAACGTACTCTAGAGTGGTGAAAACACCAGAAAACGTGTTTCTCGCATTAAATAGCTCGAGAAGAGCGATCCCGATGATTCTGCATACTTCTGACAGAAGACTCACCAAGATTATCGCAGAAGATGCATATCTCAGCTTGAACCCCGACGAAATCCATGATGTCGCCGGTTCTGCATATCAAACGCACTGTGGAGTGGTGAAAACACCAGATAACGTGTTTCTGGCATTAAGTAGCTCGGAAAGAACGTTCTCGAAGATTCTGCATACTTCTGACAGAAGTCTCACCAAGATTAGCGCAGAAAATGCATACCTCAGCTTGAAAAGCCACGAAAATCAAGATATCGCCGGTTCTGCATATCAAACGCACAGTGGAATGTTGAAAACACCAGAAAACATGTTTTTTCGCATTAAATAGCTCGAAAAGTGCGATCTAGATGATTCTGCATACTTCTGACTGAAGTATCACCAAGATTATCGTAGAAAATGCATATCTCAGCTTGAAACCCGACGAAATCCAAGATGTCGCCGGTTCTGCATATCAAACGCACTGTGAAGTTGTGAAAACACCAGATAACTTGTTTTTTCGCATTATATAACTCGAAAAGAGCGATCTAGATTATTCTGCATACTTCTGACTGAAGTCTCTCCAAGATTATCGCAGAAAATGCATATCTCATCTTGAAACCTCACGAAAACCAAGTTATCTACGGTTCTGCACTTCAAACGGACTGTGGAGTGGTGAAAACACCAGATAACGTGTTTCTCGCATTAAATAGCTCAAAAAGAGCGATCTAGATGATTCGGCATACTTCTGACAGAAGTCTCACCAAGATTATCGTAGCAAATGCATATCTCAGCTTGAAACCCGACGAAATCCAAGATGTCGCCGGTTCTGCATAACAAACGCACTGTGAAGTGGTGAAAACACCAGATAACTTGTTTTTTCGCATTATATAACTCGAAAAGAGCGATCTAGATTATTATGCATACTTCTGACTGAAGTCTCTCCAAGATTATCGCAGAAAATGCATATCTCATCTTGAAACCTCACGAAAACCAAGTTATCTACGGTTCTGCATGTCAAACGCACTGTGGAGTGGTGAAAACACCAGATAACGTGTTTCTCGCATTAAATAGCTCGAAAAGAGCGATCTAGATGATTCAGCATACTTCTGACAGAAGTCTCACCAAGATTATCGTAGAAAATGCATATCTCAGCTTGAAACCCGACGAAATCCAAGATGTCTCCGGTTCTGCATATCAAACGCACTGTGGAGTGGAGAAAACACCAGATAACGTGTTTCTCGCATTAAATAGCTCAAAAAGCGCGATCTAGATGATTCGGCATACTTCTGACAGAAGTCTCACCAAGATTAGCGCAGAAAATGCATACCTCAGCTTGAAAAGCCACGAAAATCAAGATATCGCCGGTTCTGCATATCAAACGCACTGTGCAATGTTGAAAACACCAGAAAACTTGTATTTTCGCATTAGATAGCTCGAAACGAGCGATCTAGATGATTCTGCATACTTCTGACTGAACACTCTCCAAGATTATCGCAGAAAATGCATATCTCAGCTTGAAACCTCACGAAAGCCAAGTTATCTCTGGTTCTGCACATCAAACGTACTCTAGAGTGGTGAAAACACCAGAAAACGTGTTTCTCGCATTAAATAGCTCGAGAAGAGCGATCCCGATGATTCTGCATACTTCTGACAGAAGACTCACCAAGATTATCGCAGAAGATGCATATCTCAGCTTGAACCCCGACGAAATCCATGATGTCGCCGGTTCTGCATATCAAACGCACTGTGGAGTGGTGAAAACACCAGATAACGTGTTTCTGGCATTAAGTAGCTCGGAAAGAACGTTCTCGAAGATTCTGCATACTTCTGACAGAAGTCTCACCAAGATTAGCGCAGAAAATGCATACCTCAGCTTGAAAAGCCACGAAAATCAAGATATCGCCGGTTCTGCATATCAAACGCACAGTGGAATGTTGAAAACACCAGAAAACATGTTTTTTCGCATTAAATAGCTCGAAAAGTGCGATCTAGATGATTCTGCATACTTCTGACTGAAGTATCACCAAGATTATCGTAGAAAATGCATATCTCAGCTTGAAACCCGACGAAATCCAAGATGTCGCCGGTTCTGCATATCAAACGCACTGTGAAGTGGTGAAAACACCAGATAACTTGTTTTTTCGCATTAAATAGCTCGAAAAGAGCGATCTAGATGATTCTGCATACTTCTAACAGAAGTCTCACCAAGATTATCGTAGAGAATGCATATCTCAGCTTGAAACCCGACGAAATCCAAGATGTCGCCGGATCTGCATATCAAACGCACTGTGGAGTGGTGAAAACACCAGATAACTTGTTTTTTCGCATTAGATAGCACGAAACGAGCGATCTAGATGATTCTGCATACTTCTGACAGAAGTCTCACCAAGATTATCGTAGAAAATGCATATCTCAGCTTGAAACCCGGCCGAAACCAAGTTATCTCCGGTTCTGCATGTCAAACGTACTGTGGAGTGGTGAATACACCAGAAATCGTGTTTCTCGCATTAAATAGCTCGAAAAGAGCGATCTAGATGATTCTGCATACTTCTGACAGAAGTCTCACCAAGATTATCGTAGAAAATGCATATCTCAGCTTGAAACCCGACGAAATCCAAGATGTCGCCGGTTCTGCATATCAAACGCACTGTGGAGTGGTGAAAACACCAGATAACGTGTTTCTCGCATTAAATAGCTCGAAAAGAGCGATCTAGATGATTCAGCATACTTCTGACAGAAGTCTCACCAAGATTATCGTAGAAAATGCATATCTCAGCTTGAAACCCTGCCGAAACTAAGTTAGCTCCGGTTCTGCATGTCGAACGTACTGTGGAGTGGTGAATACACCAGAAAACGTGTTTCTCGCATTAAATAGCTCGAAAAGAGCGATCTAGATGATTCAGCATACTTCTGACAGAAGTCTCACCAAGATTATCGTAGAAAATGCATATCTCAGCTTGAAACCCTGCCGAAACTAAGTTAGCTCCGGTTCTGCATGTCGAACGTACTGTGGAGTGGTGAATACACCAGAAAACGTGTTTCTCGCATTAAATAGCTCGAAAAGAGCGATCTAGATGATTCAGCATACTTCTGACAGAAGTCTCACCAAGATTATCGTAGAAAATGCATATCTCAGCTTGAAACCCGGCCGAAACCAAGATATCTCCGGTTCTGCATGTTCATCGTACTGTGGAGTGGTGAATACACCAGAAAACGTGTTTCTCGCATTAAATAGCTCAAAAAAAGCGATCTAGATGATTCGGCATACTTCTGACAGAAGACTGACCAAGATTATCGTAGAAAATGCATACCTCCGCTTGAAACCCGACCGAAACCAAGATATCTCCGGTTCTGCATGTCAAACGTAGTGTGGAGTGGTGAATACACCAGAAAACGTGTTTCTCGCATTAAACAGCTCGAAAAAAGCGATCTAGATGATACTGCATACTTCTGACAGAAGTCTCACCAAGATTATCGTAGAAAATGCATATCTCAGCTTGAACTCCGACGAAATCCAAGATGTCGCCGGTTCTGCATATCACACGCACTGTGAAGTGGTGAAAACACCAGATAACTTGTTTTTTCGCATTAGATAGCACGAAACGAGCGATCTAGATGATTCTGGATACTTCTGACAGAAGTCTCACCAAGATTATCGTAGAAAATGCATATCTCAGCTTGAAACCCGGCCGAAACCAAGTTATCTCCGGTTCTGCATGTCAAACGTACTGTGGAGTGGTGAATACACCAGAAAACGTGTTTCTCGCATTAAATAGCTCGAAAAGAGCGATCTAGATGATTCAGCATACTTCTGACAGAAGTCTCACCAAGATTATCGTAGAAAATGCATATCTCAGCTTGAAACCCTGCCGAAACTAAGTTAGCTCCGGTTCTGCATGTCGAACGTACTGTGGAGTGGTGAATACACCAGAAAACGTGTTTCTCGCATTAAATAGCTCGAAAAGAGCGATCTAGATGATTCAGCATACTTCTGACAGAAGTCTCACCAAGATTATCGTAGATAATGCATATCTCAGCTTGAAACCCGACGAAATCCAAGATGTCGCCGGTTCTGCATTTCAAACGCACTGTGAAGTTGTGAAAACACCAGATAACTTGTTTTTTCGCATTATATAACTCGAAAAGAGCGATCTAGATTATTCTGCATACTTCTGACTGAAGTCTCTCCAAGATTAACGCAGAAAATGCATATCTCATCTTGAAACCTCACGAAAACCAAGTTATCTACGGTTCTGCACTTCAAACGGACTGTGGAGTGGTGAAAACACCAGATAACGTGTTTCTCGCATTAAATAGCTCGAAAAGAGCGATCTAGATGATTCTGCATACTTCTGACTGAAGACTCTCCAAGATTATCGCAGAAAATGCATATCTCAGCTTGAAACCTCACGAAAGCCAAGTTATCTCTGGTTCTGCACATCAAACGTACTCTAGAGTGGTGAAAACACCAGAAAACGTGTTTCTCGCATTAAATAGCTCGAGAAGAGCGATCCCGATGATTCTGCATACTTCTGACAGAAGACTCACCAAGATTATCGTAGAAAATGCATATCTCAGCTTGAAACCCGACGAAATCCAAGATGTCTCCGGTTCTGCATATCAAACGCACTGTGGAGTGGAGAAAACACCAGATAACGTGTTTCTCGCATTAAATAGCTCAAAAAGCGCGATCTAGATGATTCTGCATACTTCTGACTGAAGTCTCACCAAGATTATCGTAGAAAATGCATATCTCAGCTTGAACCCCGACGAAATCCATGATGTCGCCGGTTCTGCATATCAAACGCACTGTGGAGTGGTGAAAACACCAGATAACGTGTTTCTGGCATTAAGTAGCTCGGAAAGAACGTTCTCGAAGATTCTGCATACTTCTGACAGAAGTCTCACCAAGATTATCGTAGAAAATGCATATCTCAGCTTGAAACCCGACGAAATCCAAGATGTCGCCGGTTCTGCATATCAAACGCACTGTGGAGTGGTGAAAACACCAGATAACTTGTTTTTTCGCATTAGATAGCACGAAACGAGCGATCTAGATGATTCTGCATACTTCTGACAGAAGAGTCACCAAGATCATCGTAGAAAATGCATATCTCAGCTTGAAACCCGGCCGAAACCAAGTTATCTCCGGTTCTGCATGTCAAACGTACTGTGGAGTGGTGAATACACCAGAAAACGTGTTTCTCGCATTAAATAGCTCGAAAAGAGCGATCTAGATGATTCTGCATACTTCTGACAGAAGTCTCACCAAGATTATCGTAGAAAATGCATATCTCAGCTTGAAACCCGACGAAATCCAAGATGTCGCCGGATCTGCATATCAAACGCACTGTGGAGTGGAGAAAACACCAGATAACTTGTTTTTTCGCATTAGATAGCACGAAACGAGCGATCTAGATGATTCTGCATACTTCTGACTAAAGTCTCACCAAGATTATCGCAGAAAATGCATATCTCAGCGGGAAACCCGACGAAAACCAAGATGTCGCCGGTTCTGCATATCAAACGCACTGTGGAGTGGTGAAAACACCAGATAACGTGTTTCTGGCATTAAGTAGCTCGGAAAGAACGTTCTCGAAGATTCTGCATACTTCTGACAGAAGTCTCACCAAGATTATCGTAGAAAATGCATATCTCAGCTTGAAACCCGACGAAATCCAAGATGTCGCCGGTTCTGCATATCAAACGCACTGTGGAGTGGTGAAAACACCAGATAACTTGTTTTCTCGCATTAGATAGCACGAAACGAGCGATCTAGATGATTCTGCATACTTCTGACAGAAGAGTCACCAAGATCATCGTAGAAAATGCATATCTCAGCTTGAAACCCGACGAAATCCAAGATGTCTCCGGTTCTGCATATCAAACGCACTGTGGAGTGGAGAAAACACCAGATAACGTGTTTCTCGCATTAAATAGCTCAAAAAGCGCGATCTAGATGATTCTGCATACTTCTGACTGAAGTCTCACCAAGATTATCGTAGAAAATGCATATCTCAGCTTGAACCCCGACGAAATCCATGATGTCGCCGGTTCTGCATATCAAACGCACTGTGGAGTGGTGAAAACACCAGATAACGTGTTTCTGGCATTAAGTAGCTCGGAAAGAACGTTCTCGAAGATTCTGCATACTTCTGACAGAAGTCTCACCAAGATTATCGTAGAAAATGCATATCTCAGCTTGAAACCCGACGAAATCCAAGATGTCGCCGGTTCTGCATATCAAACGCACTGTGGAGTGGAGAAAACACCAGATAACTTGTTTTTTCGCATTAGATAGCACGAAACGAGCGATCTAGATGATTCTGCATACTTCTGACTAAAGTCTCACCAAGATTATCGCAGAAAATGCATATCTCAGCGGGAAACCCGACGAAAACCAAGATGTCGCCGGTTCTGCATATCAAACGCACTGTGGAGTGGTGAAAACACCAGATAACGTGTTTCTGGCATTAAGTAGCTCGGAAAGAACGTTCTCGAAGATTCTGCATACTTCTGACAGAAGTCTCACCAAGATTATCGTAGAAAATGCATATCTCAGCTTGAAACCCGACGAAATCCAAGATGTCGCCGGTTCTGCATATCAAACGCACTGTGGAGTGGTGAAAACACCAGATAACTTGTTTTCTCGCATTAGATAGCACGAAACGAGCGATCTAGATGATTCTGCATACTTCTGACAGAAGAGTCACCAAGATCATCGTAGAAAATGCATATCTCAGCTTGAAACCCGGCCGAAACCAAGTTATCTCCGGTTCTGCATGTCAAACGTACTGTGGAGTGGTGAATCCACCAGAAAACGTGTTTCTCGCATTAAATAGCTCGAAAAGAGCGATCTAGATGATTCTGCATACTTCTGACTAAAGTCTCACTAAGATTATCGCAGAAAATGCATATCTCAGCGGGATACCCGACGAAAACCAAGATGTCGCAGGTTGTGCATATCAAACGCATTGTGGAGTGGTCATTACACCAGATAACGTATTTCTCGCATTAGATAGCTCGAAAAGAGCGATCTCGATGATTCTGCATACTTCTGACAGATGTCGCACCAAGATTATCGCAGAAAATGCATACCTCAGGATGAAAACCGACGAAAACCAAGATTTCGCCATTTCTGCATATCAAACGCACTGTGGAGTGGTCAAAACACCAGACAACATGTTTCTCGCATTAAATAGCTCGAAAAGAGGGATATCGATGATTCTGCATACTTCGGACAGAACTCTCACCAATATTATCGCAGAAAATGCATAGCTCAGCTTGAAACCCGACGAAAACCAAGATGTCGCCGGTTCTGCATATCAAACGCACTGTGGGGTGGTGAAAACACCAGAAAACGAGTTTCTCGCATTAAATAGCTCGAAAAGAGCGATCTAGATGATTCTGCATACTTCTGACAGCGGACTCACCAAGATTATCGCAGAAAATGCATATCTCAGCTGGAAACCCGACGAAAACCAAGATGTCGCCGCTTCTGCATATCAAACGCACTGTGGGGTGGTGAAAACACCAGAAAACGTGTTTCTCGCATCAAATAGCTCGAAAAGAGCGATCTAGATGATTCTGCATACTTCTGACAGAGGACACACCAAGATTATCGCAGAAAATGCATATCTCAGCTGGAAACCCCACGAAAACCAAGATATCGCCGGTTCTGCATATCAGACGCACTGTGGAGTGGCCAAAACACCAGAAAACTTGTTTTTTCGCATTAAATAGCTCGAAACGAGCGACCTAGATGATTCTGCATACTTCTGACTAAAGTCTCACCAAGATTATCGCAGAAAATGCATATCTCAGCGGGAAACCCGACGAAAACCAAGATGTCGCCGGTTGTGCATATCAAACGCAGTGTGGAGTGGTCATTACACCAGATAACGTATTTCTCGCATTAAATAGCTCGAAAAGAGCGATCTCGATGATTCTGCATACTTCTGACAGATGTCGCAACATGATTATCGCAGAAAATGCATATCTCAGCTTGAACCCCGACGAAATCCAAGATGTCGCAGGTTCTGCATATCGAACGCACTGTGGGGTAGCGAAAACACCAGAGAACGTGTTTATCGCAATAAATAGCTCGAAAAGAGCGATCTAGATTATTCTGCATACTTCTGACTGAAGTCTCTCCAGGATTATCGCAGAAAATGCATATCTCATCTTGAAACCTCACGAAAACCATGTTATCTCCGGTTCTGCATGTCAAACGTACTGTGGAGTGGTGAATACACCAGAAAACGTGTTTCTCGCATTAAATAGCTCGAAAAGAGCGATCTAGATGATTCTGCATACTTCTGACAGAAGTCTCACCAAGATTATCGTAGAAAATGCATATCTCAGCTTGAAACCCGACGAAATCCAAGATGTCGCCGGATCTGCATATCAAACGCACTGTGGAGTGGAGAAAACACCAGATAACTTGTTTTTTCGCATTAGATAGCACGAAACGAGCGATCTAGATGATTCTGCATACTTCTGACTGAAGTCTTACCAAGATTATCGCAGAAAATGCATATCTCAGCTTGAACCCCGACGAAATCCAAGATGTCGCCGGATCTGCATATCAAACGCACTGTGGAGTGGAGAAAACACCAGATAACTTGTTTTTTCGCATTAGATAGCACGAAACGAGCGATCTAGATGATTCTGCATACTTCTGACTAAAGTCTCACCAAGATTATCGCAGAAAATGCATATCTCAGCGGGAAACCCGACGAAAACCAAGATGTCGCCGGTTCTGCATATCAAACGCACTGTGGAGTGGTGAAAACACCAGATAACGTGTTTCTGGCATTAAGTAGCTCGGAAAGAACGTTCTCGAAGATTCTGCATACTTCTGACAGAAGTCTCACCAAGATTATCGTAGAAAATGCATATCTCAGCTTGAAACCCGACGAAATCCAAGATGTCGCCGGTTCTGCATATCAAACGCACTGTGGAGTGGTGAAAACACCAGATAACTTGTTTTTTCGCATTAGATAGCACGAAACGAGCGATCTAGATGATTCTGCATACTTCTGACAGAAGAGTCACCAAGATCATCGTAGAAAATGCATATCTCAGCTTGAAACCCGACGAAATCCAAGATGTCTCCGGTTCTGCATATCAAACGCACTGTGGAGTGGAGAAAACACCAGATAACGTGTTTCTCGCATTAAATAGCTCAAAAAGCGCGATCTAGATGATTCTGCATACTTCTGACTGAAGTCTCACCAAGATTATCGTAGAAAATGCATATCTCAGCTTGAACCCCGACGAAATCCATGATGTCGCCGGTTCTGCATATCAAACGCACTGTGGAGTGGTGAAAACACCAGATAACGTGTTTCTGGCATTAAGTAGCTCGGAAAGAACGTTCTCGAAGATTCTGCATACTTCTGACAGAAGTCTCACCAAGATTATCGTAGAAAATGCATATCTCAGCTTGAAACCCGACGAAATCCAAGATGTCGCCGGTTCTGCATATCAAACGCACTGTGGAGTGGTGAAAACACCAGATAACTTGTGTTTTCGCATTAGATAGCACGAAACGAGCGATCTAGATGATTCTGCATACTTCTGACAGAAGAGTCACCAAGATCATCGTAGAAAATGCATATCTCAGCTTGAAACCCGGCCGAAACCAAGTTATCTCCGGTTCTGCATGTCAAACGTACTGTGGAGTGGTGAATACACCAGAAAACGTGTTTCTCGCATTAAATAGCTCGAAAAGAGCGATCTAGATGATTCTGCATACTTCTGACTAAAGTCTCACCAAGATTATCGCAGAAAATGCATATCTCAGCGGGATACCCGACGAAAACCAAGATGTCGCAGGTTGTGCATATCAAACGCATTGTGGAGTGGTCATTACACCAGATAACGTATTTCTCGCATTAGATAGCTCGAAAAGAGCGATCTCGATGATTCTGCATACTTCTGACAGATGTCGCACCAAGATTATCGCAGAAAATGCATACCTCAGGATGAAAACCGACGAAAACCAAGATTTCGCCATTTCTGCATATCAAACGCACTGTGGAGTGGTCAAAACACCAGACAACATGTTTCTCGCATTAAATAGCTCGAAAAGAGGGATATCGATGATTCTGCATACTTCGGACAGAACTCTCACCAATATTATCGCAGAAAATGCATAGCTCAGCTTGAAACCCGACGAAAACCAAGATGTCGCCGGTTCTGCATATCAAACGCACTGTGGGGTGGTGAAAACACCAGAAAACGAGTTTCTCGCATTAAATAGCTCGAAAAGAGCGATCTAGATGATTCTGCATACTTCTGACAGAGGACTCACCAAGATTATCGCAGAAAATGCATATCTCAGCTGGAAACCCGACGAAAACCAAGATGTCGCCGCTTCTGCATATCAAACGCACTGTGGGGTGGTGAAAACACCAGAAAACGTGTTTCTCGCATCAAATAGCTCGAAAAGAGCGATCTAGATGATTCTGCATACTTCTGACAGAGGACACACCAAGATTATCGCAGAAAATGCATATCTCAGCTGGAAACCCCACGAAAACCAAGATATCGCCGGTTCTGCATATCAGACGCACTGTGGAGTGGCCAAAACACCAGAAAACTTGTTTTTTCGCATTAAATAGCTCGAAACGAGCGACCTAGATGATTCTGCATACTTCTGACTAAAGTCTCACCAAGATTATCGCAGAAAATGCATATCTCAGCGGGATACCCGACGAAAACCAAGATGTCGCAGGTTGTGCATATCAAACGCATTGTGGAGTGGTCATTACACCAGATAACGTATTTCTCGCATTAGATAGCTCGAAAAGAGCGATCTCGATGATTCTGCATACTTCTGACAGATGTCGCACCAAGATTATCGCAGAAAATGCATACCTCAGGATGAAAACCGACGAAAACCAAGATTTCGCCATTTCTGCATATCAAACGCACTGTGGAGTGGTCAAAACACCAGACAACATGTTTCTCGCATTAAATAGCTCGAAAAGAGGGATATCGATGATTCTGCATACTTCGGACAGAACTCTCACCAATATTATCGCAGAAAATGCATAGCTCAGCTTGAAACCCGACGAAAACCAAGATGTCGCCGGTTCTGCATATCAAACGCACTGTGGGGTGGTGAAAACACCAGAAAACGAGTTTCTCGCATTAAATAGCTCGAAAAGAGCGATCTAGATGATTCTGCATACTTCTGACAGAGGACTCACCAAGATTATCGCAGAAAATGCATATCTCAGCTGGAAACCCGACGAAAACCAAGATGTCGCCGCTTCTGCATATCAAACGCACTGTGGGGTGGTGAAAACACCAGAAAACGTGTTTCTCGCATCAAATAGCTCGAAAAGAGCGATCTAGATGATTCTGCATACTTCTGACAGAGGACACACCAAGATTATCGCAGAAAATGCATATCTCAGCTGGAAACCCCACGAAAACCAAGATATCGCCGGTTCTGCATATCAGACGCACTGTGGAGTGGCCAAAACACCAGAAAACTTGTTTTTTCGCATTAAATAGCTCGAAACGAGCGACCTAGATGATTCTGCATACTTCTGACTAAAGTCTCACCAAGATTATCGCAGAAAATGCATATCTCAGCGGGATACCCGACGAAAACCAAGATGTCGCAGGTTGTGCATATCAAACGCATTGTGGAGTGGTCATTACACCAGATAACGTATTTCTCGCATTAGATAGCTCGAAAAGAGCGATCTCGATGATTCTGCATACTTCTGACAGATGTCGCACCAAGATTATCGCAGAAAATGCATACCTCAGGATGAAAACCGACGAAAACCAAGATTTCGCCATTTCTGCATATCAAACGCACTGTGGAGTGGTCAAAACACCAGACAACATGTTTCTCGCATTAAATAGCTCGAAAAGAGGGATATCGATGATTCTGCATACTTCGGACAGAACTCTCACCAATATTATCGCAGAAAATGCATAGCTCAGCTTGAAACCCGACGAAAACCAAGATGTCGCCGGTTCTGCATATCAAACGCACTGTGGGGTGGTGAAAACACCAGAAAAGAGTTTCTCGCATTAAATAGCTCGAAAAGAGCGATCTAGATGATTCTGCATACTTCTGACAGAGGACTCACCAAGATTATCGCAGAAAATGCATATCTCAGCTGGAAACCCGACGAAAACCAAGATGTCGCCGCTTCTGCATATCAAACGCACTGTGGGGTGGTGAAAACACCAGAAAACGTGTTTCTCGCATCAAATAGCTCGAAAAGAGCGATCTAGATGATTCTGCATACTTCTGACAGAGGACACACCAAGATTATCGCAGAAAATGCATATCTCAGCTGGAAACCCCACGAAAACCAAGATATCGCCGGTTCTGCATATCAGACGCACTGTGGAGTGGCCAAAACACCAGAAAACTTGTTTTTTCGCATTAAATAGCTCGAAACGAGCGACCTAGATGATTCTGCATACTTCTGACTAAAGTCTCACCAAGATTATCGCAGAAAATGCATATCTCAGCGGGAAACCCGACGAAAACCAAGATGTCGCCGGTTGTGCATATCAAACGCAGTGTGGAGTGGTCATTACACCAGATAACGTATTTCTCGCATTAAATAGCTCGAAAAGAGCGATCTCGATGATTCTGCATACTTCTGACAGATGTCGCAACAAGATTATCGCAGAAAATGCATACCTCAGGATGAAAACCGACGAAAACCAAGATATCGCCGGTTCTGCATATCAAACGCACTGTGGAATGTTGATAACACCAGAAAACATGTTTTTTCGCATTAGATAGCTCGAAACGAGCGATCGAGATGATTCTGCATACTTCTGACTGAAGTCTTACCAAGATTATCGCAGAAAATGCATATCTCAGCTTGAACCCCGACGAAATCCAAGATGTCGCAGGTTCTGCATATCAAACGCACTGTGGGGTAGCGAAAACACCAGAGAACGTGTTTCTCGCAATAAATAGCTCGAAAAGAGCGATCTAGATTATTCTGCATACTTCTGACTGAAGTCTCTCCAAGATTATCGCAGAAAATGCATATCTCATCTTGAAACCTCACGAAAACCATGTTATCTACGGTTCTGCACTTCAAACGGACTGTGGAGTGGTGAAAACACCAGATAACGTGTTTCTCGCATTAAATAGCTCAAAAAGAGCGATCTAGATGATTCGGCATACTTCTGACAGAAGACTCACCAAGATTATCGTAGAAAATGCATATCTCAGCTTGAAACCCGGCCGAAACCAAGTTATCTCCGGTTCTGCATGTCAAACGTACTGTGGAGTGGTGAATACACCAGAAAACGTGTTTCTCGCATTAAATAGCTCGAAAAGAGCGATCTAGATGATTCAGCATACTTCTGACAGAAGTCTCACCAAGATTATCGTAGAAAATGCATATCTCAGCTTAAAACCCGACGAAATCCAAGATGTCGCCGGTTCTGCATATCAAACGCACTGTGAAGTGGTGAAAACACCAGATAACTTGTTTTTTCGCATTAGATAGCACGAAACGAGCGATCTAGATGATTCTGCATACTTCTGACAGAAGTCTCACCAAGATTATCGTAGAAAATGCATATCTCAGCTTGAAACCCTGCCGAAACCAAGTTAGCTCCGGTTCTGCATGTCGAACGTACTGTGGAGTGGTGAATACACCAGAAAACGTGTTTCTCGCATTAAATAGCTCGAAAAGAGCGATCTAGATGATTCAGCATACTTCTGACAGAAGTCTCACCAAGATTATCGTAGATAATGCATATCTCAGCTTGAAACCCGACGAAATCCAAGATGTCGCCGGTTCTGCATATCAAACGCACTGTGAAGTTGTGAAAACACCAGATAACTTGTTTTTTCGCATTATATAACTCGAAAAGAGCGATCTAGATTATTCTGCATACTTCTGACTGAAGTCTCTCCAAGATTATCGCAGAAAATGCATATCTCATCTTGAAACCTCACGAAAACCAAGTTATCTACGGTTCTGCACTTCAAACGGACTGTGGAGTGGTGAAAACACCAGATAACGTGTTTCTCGCATTAAATAGCTCAAAAAGAGCGATCTAGATGATTCGGCATACTTCTGACAGAAGTCTCACCAAGATTATCGTAGCAAATGCATATCTCAGCTTGAAACCCGACGAAATCCAAGATGTCGCCGGTTCTGCATAACAAACGCACTGTGAAGTGGTGAAAACACCAGATAACTTGTTTTTTCGCATTATATAACTCGAAAAGAGCGATCTAGATTATTCTGCATACTTCTGACTGAAGTCTCTCCAAGATTATCGCAGAAGATGCATATCTCAGCTTGAACCCCGACGAAATCCATGATGTCGCCGGTTCTGCATATCAAACGCACTGTGGAGTGGTGAAAACACCAGATAACGTGTTTCTGGCATTAAGTAGCTCGGAAAGAACGTTCTCGAAGATTCTGCATACTTCTGACAGAAGTCTCACCAAGATTAGCGCAGAAAATGCATACCTCAGCTTGAAAAGCCACGAAAATCAAGATATCGCCGGTTCTGCATATCAAACGCACAGTGGAATGTTGAAAACACCAGAAAACATGTTTTTTCGCATTAAATAGCTCGAAAAGTGCGATCTAGATGATTCTGCATACTTCTGACTGAAGTCTCACCAAGATTATCGTAGAAAATGCATATCTCAGCTTGAAACCCGACGAAATCCAAGATGTCGCCGGTTCTGCATATCAAACGCACTGTGAAGTGGTGAAAACACCAGATAACTTGTTTTTTCGCATTAAATAGCTCGAAAAGAGCGATCTAGATGATTCTGCATACTTCTGACAGAAGTCTCACCAAGATTATCGTAGAAAATGCATATCTCAGCTTGAACCCCGACGAAATCCAAGATGTCGCCGGATCTGCATATCAAACGCACTGTGGAGTGGTGAAAACACCAGATAACTTGTTTTTTCGCATTAGATAGCACGAAACGAGCGATCTAGATGATTCTGCATACTTCTGACAGAAGTCTCACCAAGATTATCGCAGAAAATGCATACATCAGCTTGAAATCTCACGAAAATCAAGATGTCGCCGGTTCTGCATATCAAACGCACTGTGGAGTGGTGAAAACACCAGTAAACGTGTTTCTCGCTTTAAGTAGCTCGAAAAGAGCGTTCTCGAAGATTCTGTATACTTCTGACAGAAGTCTCACCAAGATTATCGTAGAAAATGCATATCTCAGTTTGAAACCCGGCCGAAACCAAGATATCTCCGGTTCTGCATGTTCATCGTACTGTGGAGTGGTGAATACACCAGAAAACGTGTTTCTCGCATTAAATAGCTCAAAAAAAGCGATCTAGATGATTCGGCATACTTCTGACAGAAGACTGACCAAGATTATCGTAGAAAATGCATACCTCCGCTTGAAACCCGACCGAAACCAAGATATCTCCGGTTCTGCATGTCAAACGTAGTGTGGAGTGGTGAATACACCAGAAAACGTGTTTCTCGCATTAAACAGGTCGAAAAAAGCGATCTAGATGATACTGCATACCTCTGACAGAAGTCTCACCAAGATTATCGTAGAAAATGCATATCTCAGCTTGAACTCCGACGAAATCCAAGATGTCGCCGGTTCTGCATATCAAACGCACTGTGAAGTGGTGAAAACACCAGATAACTTGTTTTTTCGCATTAGATAGCACGAAACGAGCGATATAGATGATTCTGGATACTTCTGACAGAAGTCTCACCAAGATTATCGTAGAAAATGCATATCTCAGCTTGAACTCCGACGAAATCCAAGATGTCGCCGGTTCTGCATATCAAACGCACTGTGAAGTGGTGAAAACACCAGATAACTTGTTTTTTCGCATTATATAACTCGAAAAGAGCGATCTAGATTATTCTGCATACTTCTGACTGAAGTCTCTCCAAGATTAACGCAGAAAATGCATATCTCATCTTGAAACCTCACGAATACCAAATTATCTACGGTTCTGCACTTCAAACGGACTGTGGAGTGGTGAAAACACCAGATAACGTGTTTCTCGCATTAAATAGCTCGAAAAGAGCGATCTAGATGATTCTGCATACTTCTGACTGAAGACTCTCCAAGATTATCGCAGAAAATGCATATCTCAGCTTGAAACCTCACGAAAGCCAAGTTATCTCTGGTTCTGCACATCAAACGTACTCTAGAGTGGTGAAAACACCAGAAAACGTGTTTCTCGCATTAAATAGCTCGAGAAGAGCGATCCCGATGATTCTGCATACTTCTGACAGAAGACTCACCAAGATTATCGTAGAAAATGCATATCTCAGCTTGAAACCCGACGAAATCCAAGATGTCTCCGGTTCTGCATATCAAACGCACTGTGGAGTGGAGAAAACACCAGATAACGTGTTTCTCGCATTAAATAGCTCAAAAAGCGCGATCTAGATGATTCTGCATACTTCTGACTGAAGTCTCACCAAGATTATCGTAGAAAATGCATATCTCAGCTTGAACCCCGACGAAATCCATGATGTCGCCGGTTCTGCATATCAAACGCACTGTGGAGTGGTGAAAACACCAGATAACGTGTTTCTGGCATTAAGTAGCTCGGAAAGAACGTTCTCGATGATTCTGCATACTTCTGACAGAAGAGTCACCAAGATCATCGTAGAAAATGCATATCTCAGCTTGAAACCCGGCCGAAACCAAGTTATCTCCGGTTCTGCATGTCAAACGTACTGTGGAGTGGTGAATACACCAGAAAACGTGTTTCTCGCATTAAATAGCTCGAAAAGAGCGATCTAGATGATTCTGCATACTTCTGACAGAAGTCTCACCAAGATTATCGTAGAAAATGCATATCTCAGCTTGAAACCCGACGAAATCCAAGATGTCGCAGGTTCTGCATATCAAACGCACTGTGGGGTAGCGAAAACACCAGACAACGTGTTTCTCGCAATAAATAGCTCGAAAAGAGCGATCTAGATTATTCTGCATCCTTCTGACTGAAGACTCTCCAAGATTATCGCAGAAAATGCATATCTCAGCTTGAAACCTCACGAAAACCAAGTTATCTACGGTTCTGCACTTCAAACGGACTGTGGAGTGGTGAAAACACCAGAAAACGTGTTTCTCGCATTAAATAGCTCGAAACGAGCGATCTAGATGATTCTGTATACTTCGGACAGAAGTCTCACCAAGATTATCGCAGAAAATGCATACATCAGCTTGAAATCTCACGAAAATCAAGATGTCGCCGGTTCTGCATATCAAACGCACTGTGGAGTGGTGAAAACACCAGAAAACGTGTTTCTCGCTTTAAGTAGCTCGAAAAGAGCGTTCTCGAAGATTCTGTATACTTCTGACAGAAGTCTCGCCAAGATCATCGTAGAAAATGCATACCTCCGCTTGAAACCCGACCGAAACCAAGATATCTCCGGTTCTGCATGTCAAACGTAGTGTGGAGTGGTGAATACACCAGAAAACGTGTTTCTCGCATTAAACAGCTCGAAAAAAGCGATCTAGATGATACTGCATACTTCTGACAGAAGTCTCACCAAGATTATCGTAGAAAATGCATATCTCAGCTTGAACTCCGACGAAATCCATGATGTCGCCGGTTCTGCATGTCAAACGCACTGTGGAGTGGTGAAAACAACCAGATAACGTGTTTCTCGAATTAAATAGCTCGAAAGGAGCGATCCCGATGATTCTGCAAACTTCGCACAGAAGTCTCACCAAGATTATCGCAGAAAATGCATACATCAGCTTGAAATCTCACGAAAATCAAGATGTCGCCGGTTCTGCATATCAAACGCACTGTGGAGTGGTGAAAACAACCAGATAACGTGTTTCTCGAATTAAATAGCTCGAAAACAGCGATCCCGATGATTCTGCATACTTCTGACTGAAGTCTCACCAAGATTATCGTAGAAAATGCATATCTCAGCTTGAAACCCGACGAAATCCAAGATGTCGCCGGTTCTGCATATCAAACGTACTGTGGAGTGGTGAATACACCAGAAAACGTGTTTCTCGCATTAAATAGCTCGAAAAGAGCGATCTAGATGATTCTGCATACTTCTGACAGAAGTCTCACCAAGATTATCGTAGAAAATGCATATCTCAGCTTGAAACCCGACGAAATCCAAGATGTCGCCGGATCTGCATATCAAACGCACTGTGGAGTGGAGAAAACACCAGATAACTTGTTTTTTCGCATTAGATAGCACGAAACGAGCGATCTAGATGATTCTGCATACTTCTGACAGAAGTCTCACCAAGATTGTCGTAGAAAATGCATATCTCAGCTTGAAACCCGGCCGAAACCAAGTTATCTCCGGTTCTGCATGTCAAACGCACTGTGGAGTGGTGAAAACAACCAGATAACGTGTTTCTCGAATTAAATAGCTCGAAAGGAGCGATCCCGATGATTCTGCAAACTTCGCACAGAAGTCTCACCAAGATTATCGCAGAAAATGCATACATCAGCTTGAAATCTCACGAAAATCAAGATGTCGCCGGTTCTGCATATCAAACGCACTGTGGAGTGGTGAAAACAACCAGATAACGTGTTTCTCGAATTAAATAGCTCGAAAACAGCGATCCCGATGATTCTGCATACTTCTGACTGAAGTCTCACCAAGATTATCGTAGAAAATGCATATCTCAGCTTGAAACCCGACGAAATCCAAGATGTCGCCGGTTCTGCATATCAAACGTACTGTGGAGTGGTGAATACACCAGAAAACGTGTTTCTCGCATTAAATAGCTCGAAAAGAGCGATCTAGATGATTCTGCATACTTCTGACAGAAGTCTCACCAAGATTATCGTAGAAAATGCATATCTCAGCTTGAAACCCGACGAAATCCAAGATGTCGCCGGATCTGCATATCAAACGCACTGTGGAGTGGAGAAAACACCAGATAACTTGTTTTTTCGCATTAGATAGCACGAAACGAGCGATCTAGATGATTCTGCATACTTCTGACAGAAGTCTCACCAAGATTATCGTAGAAAATGCATATCTCAGCTTGAAACCCGACGAAATCCAAGATGTCGCCGGATCTGCATATCAAACGCACTGTGGAGTGGAGAAAACACCAGATAACTTGTTTTTTCGCATTAAATAGCTCGGGAAGAGCGATCCCGATTATTCTGCATACTTCAGACAGAAGACTCACCAAGATTATCGCAGAAAATGCATATCTCAGCTGGAAACACCACGAAAAAAAAAGATTTCGCCGGTTCTGCACATCAAACGCACTGTGTAATCTTGAAAACTCCCGAAAACTTGTCTTTTTCGCATTAAACAGCTCGAAAAGAGCAATCTCGATTATTTTGCATACATCTGACTGATGTCTCACCAAGATTACCGCAGAAAATGCATACCTCAGCTTGAAACCCGACCGAAACCAAGATATCTCCGGTTCTGCATATCAAACGCACTGTGGGGTGGCGAAAACACCAGAAAACGTGTTTCCCGCATTAAATAACTCGAAAGGAGCGACCTACATGATTCTGCATACTTCTGACTGAAGTCTCACCAAGATTATCGCAGAAAATGCATATCTCAGCTTGAAACCTCACGAAAGCCAAGTTATCTCTGGTTCTGCACATCAAACGTACTCTAGAGTGGTGAAAACACCAGAAAACGTGTTTCTCGCATTAAATAGCTCGAGAAGAGCGATCCCGATGATTCTGCATACTTCTGACAGAAGACTCACCAAGATTATCGCAGAAAATGCATATCTCAGCTGGAAACACCACGAAAATCAAGATTTCGCCGGTTCTGCACATCAAACGGACTGTGGAGTGGTGAGAACACCAGACAACGTGTTTCTCGCATTAAATAGCTCGATAAGAGCGATCTAGATTATTCTGCATACTTCTGACAGAAGTCCCACCAAGATTATCGTAGAAAATGCATATCTCAGCTTGATACCCGACGAAAGCCAAGATGTCGCCGGTTCTGCATATACAACGCACTGTTGAGTGGTGAAAACACCAGATAACGTGTTTCTCGCATTAAATAGATCGAAAAGAGCGATGCCCATGATTCTGCATACTTCTGACATAAGTCTCACCAAGATTATCGCAGAAAATGCATACCTCAGCTTGAAAACCCACGAAAATCAAGATATCGCCGGTTCTGCATATCACACGCACTGTGCAATGTTGAAAACACCAGAAAACTTGTATTTTCGCATTAGATAGCTCGAAACGAGCGATCTAGATGATTCTGCATACTTCTGACTGAAGACTCTCCAAGATTATCGCAGAAAATGCATATCTCAGCTTGAAACCTCACGAAAGCCAAGTTATCTCTGGTTCTGCACATCAAACGTACTCTAGAGTGGTGAAAACACCAGAAAACGTGTTTCTCGCATTAAATAGCTGGAGAAGAGCGATCCCGATGATTATGCATACTTCTGACAGAAGACTCACCAAGATTATGGCAGAAGATGCATATCTCAGCTTGAACCCCGACGAAATCCATGATGTCGCCGGTTCTGCATATCAAACGCACTGTGGAGTGGTGAAAACACCAGATAACGTGTTTCTGGCATTAAGTAGCTCGGAAAGAACGTTCTCGAAGATTCTGCATACTTCTGACAGAAGTCTCACCAAGATTAGCGCAGAAAATGCATTTCTCAGCTTGAAAAGCCACGAAAATCAAGATATCGCCGGTTCTGCATATCAAACGCACAGTGGAATGTTGAAAACACCAGAAAACATGTTTTTTCGCATTAAATAGCTCGAAAAGTGCGATCTAGATGATTCTGCATACTTCTGACTGAAGTCTCTCCAAGATTATCGCAGAAAATGCATATCTCAGCTTGAAACCCGACGAAATCCAAGATGTCGCCGGTTCTGCATATCAAACACACTGTGGAGTGGTGAAAACACCAGATAACTTGTTTTTTCGCATTAGATAGCACGAAACGAGCGATCTAGATGATTCTGCATACTTCTGACAGAAGAGTCACCAAGATCATCGTAGAAAATGCATATCTCAGCTTGAAACCCCGCCGAAACCAAGTTATCTCCGGTTCTGCATGTCAAACGTACTGTGGAGTGGTGAATACACCAGAAAACGTGTTTCTCGCATTAAATAGCTCGAAAAGAGCGATCTAGATGATTCTGCATACTTCTGACAGAAGTCTCACCAAGATTATCGTAGAAAATGCATATCTCAGCTTGAAACCCGACGAAATCCAAGATGTCGCCGGATCTGCATATCAAACGCACTGTGGAGTGGAGAAAACACCAGATAACTTGTTTTTTCGCATTAAATAGCTCGGGAAGAGCGATCCCGATGATTCTGCATACTTCAGACAGAAGACTCACCAAGATTATCGCAGAAAATGCATATCTCAGCTGGAAACACCACGAAAAAAAAAGATTTCGCCGGTTCTGCACATCAAACGCACTGTGTAATCTTGAAAACTCCCGAAAACTTGTCTTTTTCGCATTAAACAGCTCGAAAAGAGCAATCTCGATTATTTTGCATACATCTGACTGATGTCTCACCAAGATTACCGCAGAAAATGCATACCTCAGCTTGAAACCCGACCGAAACCAAGATATCTCCGGTTCTGCATATCAAACGCACTGTGGGGTGGCGAAAACACCAGAAAACGTGTTTCCCGCATTAAATAACTCGAAAGGAGCGACCTACATGATTCTGCATACTTCTGACTGAAGTCTCACCAAGATTATCGCAGAAAATGCATATCTCAGCTTGAAACCTCACGAAAGCCAAGTTATCTCTGGTTCTGCACATCAAACGTACTCTAGAGTGGTGAAAACACCAGAAAACGTGTTTCTCGCATTAAATAGCTCGAGAAGAGCGATCCCGATGATTCTGCATACTTCTGACAGAAGACTCACCAAGATTATCGCAGAAAATGCATATCTCAGCTGGAAACACCACGAAAATCAAGATTTCGCCGGTTCTGCACATCAAACGGACTGTGGAGTGGTGAGAACACCAGACAACGTGTTTCTCGCATTAAATAGCTCGATAAGAGCGATCTAGATTATTCTGCATACTTCTGACAGCAGTCCCACCAAGATTATCGTAGAAAATGCATATCTCAGCTTGATACCCGACGAAAGCCAAGATGTCGCCGGTTCTGCATATACAACGCACTGTTGAGTGGTGAAAACACCAGATAACGTGTTTCTCGCATTAAATAGATCGAAAAGAGCGATGCCCATGATTCTGCATACTTCTGACATAAGTCTCACCAAGATTATCGCAGAAAATGCATACCTCAGCTTGAAAACCCACGAAAATCAAGATATCGCCGGTTCTGCATATCACACGCACTGTGCAATGTTGAAAACACCAGAAAACTTGTATTTTCGCATTAGATAGCTCGAAACGAGCGATCTAGATGATTCTGCATACTTCTGACTGAAGACTCTCCAAGATTATCGCAGAAAATGCATATCTCAGCTTGAAACCTCACGAAAGCCAAGTTATCTCTGGTTCTGCACATCAAACGTACTCTAGAGTGGTGAAAACACCAGAAAACGTGTTTCTCGCATTAAATAGCTGGAGAAGAGCGATCCCGATGATTATGCATACTTCTGACAGAAGACTCACCAAGATTATGGCAGAAGATGCATATCTCAGCTTGAACCCCGACGAAATCCATGATGTCGCCGGTTCTGCATATCAAACGCACTGTGGAGTGGTGAAAACACCAGATAACGTGTTTCTGGCATTAAGTAGCTCGGAAAGAACGTTCTCGAAGATTCTGCATACTTCTGACAGAAGTCTCACCAAGATTAGCGCAGAAAATGCATACCTCAGCTTGAAAAGCCACGAAAATCAAGATATCGCCGGTTCTGCATATCAAACGCACAGTGGAATGTTGAAAACACCAGAAAACATGTTTTTTCGCATTAAATAGCTCGAAAAGTGCGATCTAGATGATTCTGCATACTTCTGACTGAAGTCTCACCAAGATTATCGCAGAAAATGCATATCTCAGCTTGAAACCTCACGAAAACCAAGTTATCTACGGTGCTGCACATCAAACGTACTGTGGAGTGGTGTAAACACCAGAAAACGTGTTTCTCGCATTACGTAGCTCGAAAAGAGCGATCTAGATGATTCTGCATACTTCTGACTGAAGTCTCACCAAGATTATCGCAGAAAATGCATATCTCAGCTTGAACCCCGACGAAATCCAAGATGTCGCAGGTTCTGCATATCAAACGCACTGTGGGGTAGCGAAAACACCAGAGAACGTGTTTCTCGCAATAAATAGCTCGAAAAGAGCGATCTAGATTATTCTGCATCCTTCTGACTGAAGACTCTCCAAGATTATCGCAGAAAATGCATATCTCAGCTTGAAACCTCACGAAAACCAAGTTATCTACGGTTCTGCATATCAAACGCACTGTGGAGTGGTGAAAACACCAGAAAACGTGTTTCTCGCTTTAAGTAGCTCGAAAAGAGCGTTCTCGAAGATTCTGTATACTTCTGACAGAAGTCTCGCCAAGATTATCGTAGAAAATGCATACCTCAGTTTGAAACCCGGCCGAAAGAATGATATCTCCGGTTCTGCATGTTCATCGTACTGTGGAGTGGTGAATACACCAGAAAACGCGTTTCTCGCATTAAATAGCTCGAAACGAGCGATCTAGATGATTCTGCATACTTCTGACAGAAGAGTCACCAAGATCATCCTAGAAAATGCATATCTCAGCTTGAAACCCGGCCGAAACCAAGTTATCTCCGGTTCTGCATGTCAAACGTACTGTGGAGTGGTGAATACACCAGAAAACGTGTTTCTCGCATTAAATAGCTCGAAAAGAGCGATCTAGATGATTCTGCATACTTCTGACAGAAGTCTCACCAAGATTATCGTAGAAAATGCATATCTCAGCTTGAAACCCGACGAAATCCAAGATGTCGCCGGATCTGCATATCAAACGCACTGTGGAGTGGAGAAAACACCAGATAACTTGTTTTTTCGCATTAGATAGCACGAAACGAGCGATCTAGATGATTCTGCATACTTCTGACAGAAGTCTCACCAAGATTGTCGTAGAAAATGCATATCTCAGCTTGAAACCCGGCCGAAACCAAGTTATCTCCGGTTCTGCATGTCAAACGTACTGTGGAGTGGTGAATACACCAGAAATCGTGTTTCTCGCATTAAATAGCTCGAAAAGAGCGATCTAGATGATTCTGCATACTTCTGACAGAAGTCTCACCAAGATTATCGTAGAAAATGCATATCTCAGCTTGAAACCCGACGAAATCCAAGATGTCGCCGGTTCTGCATATCAAACGCACTGTGGAGTGGTGAAAACACCAGATAACGTGTTTCTCGCATTAAGTAGCTCGAAAAGAGCGATCTCGAAGATTCTGCATACTTCTGACTGAAGTCTCTCCAAGATTATCGCAGAAAATGCATATCTCAGCTTGAAACCCGACGAAATCCAAGATGTCGCCGGTTCTGCATATCAAACGCACTGTGGAGTGGTGAAAACACCAGATAACTTGTTTTTTCGCATTAGATAGCACGAAACGAGCGATCTAGATGATTCTGCATACTTCTGACAGAAGAGTCACCAAGATCATCGTAGAAAATGCATATCTCAGCTTGAACTCCGACGAAATCCATGATGTCGCCGGTTCTGCATGTCAAACGCACTGTGGAGTGGTGAAAACAACCAGATAACGTGTTTCTCGAATTAAATAGCTCGAAAGGAGCGATCCCGATGATTCTGCATACTTCGCACAGAAGTCTCACCAAGATTATCGCAGAAAATGCATACATCAGCTTGAAATCTCACGAAAATCAAGATGTCGCCGGTTCTGCATATCAAACGCACTGTGGAGTGGTGAAAACAACCAGATAACGTGTTTCTCGAATTAAATAGCTCGAAAACAGCGATCCCGATGATTCTGCATACTTCTGACTGAAGTCTCACCAAGATTATCGTAGAAAATGCATATCTCAGCTTGAAACCCGACGAAATCCAAGATGTCGCCGGTTCTGCATATCAAACGCACTGTGGAGTGGTGAAAACACCAGATAACTTGTTTTTTCGCATTAGATAGCACGAAACGAGCGATCTAGATGATTCTGCATACTTCTGACAGAAGAGTCACCAAGATCATCGTAGAAAATGCATATCTCAGCTTGAAACCCGGCCGAAACCAAGTTATCTCCGGTTCTGCATGTCAAACGTACTGTGGAGTGGTGAATACACCAGAAAATGTGTTTCTCGCATTAAATAGCTCGAAAAGAGCGATCTAGATGATTCTGCATACTTCTGACAGAAGTCTCACCAAGATTATCGTAGAAAATGCATATCTCAGCTTGAAACCCGACGAAATCCAAGATGTCGCCGGATCTGCATATCAAACGCACTGTGGAGTGGAGAAAACACCAGATAACTTGTTTTTTCGCATTAGATAGCACGAAACGAGCGATCTAGATGATTCTGCATACTTCTGACAGAAGTCTCACCAAGATTGTCGTAGAAAATGCATATCTCAGCTTGAAACCCGGCCGAAACCAAGTTATCTCCGGTTCTGCATGTCAAACGTACTGTGGAGTGGTGAATACACCAGAAATCGTGTTTCTCGCATTAAATAGCTCGAAAAGAGCGATCTAGATGATTCTGCATACTTCTGACAGAAGTCTCACCAAGATTATCGTAGAAAATGCATATCTCAGCTTGAAACACGACGAAATCCAAGATGTCGCCGGTTCTGCATATCAGACGCACTGTGGAGTGGTGAAAACACCAGATAACGTGTTTCTCGCATTAAGTAGCTCGAAAAGAGCGATCTCGAAGATTCTGCATACTTCTGACTGAAGTCTCTCCAAGATTATCGCAGAAAATGCATATCTCAGCTTGAAACCCGACGAAATCCAAGATGTCGCCGGTTCTGCATATCAAACGCACTGTGGAGTGGTGAAAACACCAGATAACTTGTTTTTTCGCATTAGATAGCACGAAACGAGCGATCTAGATGATTCTGCATACTTCTGACAGAAGAGTCACCAAGATCATCGTAGAAAATGCATATCTCAGCTTGAAACCCGGCCGAAACCAAGTTATCTCCGGTTCTGCATGTCAAACGTACTGTGGAGTGGTGAATACACCAGAAAACGTGTTTCTCGCATTAAATAGCTCGAAAAGAGCGATCTAGATGATTCTGCATACTTCTGACAGAAGTCTCACCAAGATTATCGTAGAAAATGCATATCTCAGCTTGAAACCTCACGAAAGCCAAGTTATCTCTGGTTCTGCACATCAAACGTACTCTAGAGTGGTGAAAACACCAGAAAACGTGTTTCTCGCATTAAATAGATCGAAAAGAGCGATGCCCATGATTCTGCATACTTCTGACATAAGTCTCACCAAGATTATCGCAGAAAATGCATATCTCAGCTTGAAACCCGACGAAATCCAAGATGTCGCCGGTTCTGCATATCAAACGCACTGTGGAGTGGTGAGAACACCAGACAACGTGTTTCTCGCATTAAGTAGCTCGATAAGAGCGATCTAGATTATTCTGCATACTTCTGACAGAAGTCCCACCAAGATTATCGTAGAAAATGCATACCTCAGCTTGAAACCCGACCGAAACCAAGATATCTCCGGTTCTGCATATCAAACGCACTGTGGGGTGGCGAAAACACCAGAAAACGTGTTTCCCGCATTAAATAACTCGAAAGGAGCGACCTACATGATTCTGCATACTTCTGACTGAAGTCTCACCAAGATTATCGCAGAAAATGCATATCTCAGCTTGAAACCTCACGAAAGCCAAGTTATCTCTGGTTCTGCACATCAAACGTACTCTAGAGTGGTGAAAACACCAGAAAACGTGTTTCTCGCATTAAATAGCTCGAGAAGAGCGATCCCGATGATTCTGCATACTTCTGACAGAAGACTCACCAAGATTATCGCAGAAAATGCATATCTCAGCTGGAAACACCACGAAAATCAAGATTTCGCCGGTTCTGCACATCAAACGGACTGTGGAGTGGTGAGAACACCAGACAACGTGTTTCTCGCATTAAATAGCTCGATAAGAGCGATCTAGATTATTCTGCATACTTCTGACAGAAGTCCCACCAAGATTATCGTAGAAAATGCATATCTCAGCTTGATACCCGACGAAAGCCAAGATGTCGCCGGTTCTGCATATACAACGCACTGTTGAGTGGTGAAAACACCAGATAACGTGTTTCTCGCATTAAATAGATCGAAAAGAGCGATGCCCATGATTCTGCATACTTCTGACATAAGTCTCACCAAGATTATCGCAGAAAATGCATACCTCAGCTTGAAACACCACGAAAATCAAGATTTCGCCGGTTCTGCACATCAAACGCACTGTGGAATGTTGAGAACACCAGAAAACTTGTTTTTTCGCATTAAATAGCTCGAAAAGTGCGATCTAGATGATTCTGCATACTTCTGACTGAAGTCTCACCAAGATTATCGCAGAAAATGCATATCTCAGCTTGAAACCTCACGAAAGCCAAGTTATCTCTGGTTCTGCACATCAAACGTACTCTAGAGTGGTGAAAACACCAGAAAACGTGTTTCTCGCATTATATAGCTCGAGAAGAGCGATCCCGATGATTCTGCATACTTCTGACAGAAGACTCACCAAGATTATCGCAGAAAATGCATATCTCAGCTGGAAACACCACGAAAATCAAGATTTCGCCGGTTCTGCACATCAAACGCACAGTGGAATGTTGAAAACACCAGAAAACTTGTTTTTTCGCATTAAATAGCTCGAAACGAGCGATCTAGATGATTCTGCATACTTCTGACTGAAGTCTCACAAAGATTATCGCAGAAAATGCATATCTCAGCTTGAAACCCGACGAAATCGAAGATGTCACCGGTTCTGCATATCAAACGCACTGTGTAATCTTGAAAACTCCCGAAAACTTGTTTTTTTCGCATTAAATAGCTCGAAAAGAGCAATCTCGATTATTTTGCATACATCTGACTGAAGTCTCACCAAGATTATCGCAGAAAATGCATACCTCAGCTTGAAACCCGACAAAAAGAAAGATATCTCCGGTTCTGCATATCAAACTCACTGTGGGGTGGCGAAAACACCAGAAAACGTGTTTCCCGCATTAAATAGCTCGAAAAGAACGACCTAGATGATTCTGCATACTTCTGACTGATGTCTCACCAAGATTATCGCAGAAAATGCATATCTCAGCTTGAAATCTCAAGAAAACCAAGTTATCTCCGGTTCTGCACATCAAACGGACTGTGGAGTGGTGAAAACACCAGACAACGTGTTTCTCGCATTAAGTAGCTCGAAAAGAGCGTTCTCGAAGATTCTGCATACTTCTGACAGAAGTCTCTCCAAGATTATCGCAGAAAATGCATATCTCAGCTTGAAACCTCACGAAAGCCAAGTTATCTCTGGTTCTGCACATCAAACGTACTCTAGAGTGGTGAAAACACCAGAAAACGTGTTTCTCGCATTAAATAGCTCGAAAGGAGCGACCTAGATGATTCTGCATACTTCTGACAGAAGTCCCACCAAGATTATCGTAGAAAATGCATATCTCAGCTTGAACCCCGACGAAATCCAAGATGTCGCCGGTTCTGCATATACAACGCACTGTTGAGTGGTGAAAACACCAGATAACGTGTTTCTCGCATTAAATAGATCGAAAAGAGTGATGCCCATGATTCTGCATACTTCTGACATAAGTCTCACCAAGATTATCGCAGAAAATGCATACCTCAGCTTGAAACACCACGAAAATCAAGATATCGCCGGTTCTGCATATCAAACGCACTGTGGAATGTTGAAAACACCAGAAAACTTGTTTTTTCGCATTACATAGCTCGCAACGAGCGATCTAGATGATGCTGCATACTTCTGACTGAAGTCTCACCAAGATTATCGCAGAAAATGCATATCTCAGCTTGAAACCCGACGAAATCGAACATGTCGCCCGTTCTGCATATCAAACGCACTGTGTAATCTTGAAAACTCCCGAAAACTTGTTTTTTTTCGCATTAAATAGCTCGAAAAGGGCGATCTCGATTATTCTGCATACTTCTGACGGAAGTCTCACCAAGATTATCGCAGAAAATGCATATCTCAGCTTGAAACCTCACGAAAGCCAAGTTATCTCTGGTTCTGCACATCAAACGTACTCTAGAGTGGTGAAAACACCAGAAAACGTGTTTCTCGCATTAAATAGCTCGAGAAGAGCGATCCCGATGATTCTGCATACTTCTGACAGAAGACTCACCAAGATTATCGCAGAAAATGCATATCTCAGCTGGAAACACCACGAAAATCAAGATTTCGCCGGTGCTGCACATCAAACGCACAGTGGAATGTTGAAAACACCAGAAAACTTGTTTTTTCGCATTAAATAGCTCGAAACGAGCGATTAAGATGATTCTGCATACTTCTGACGGAAGTCTCACAAAGATTATCGCAGAAAATGCATATCTCAGCTTGAAACACCACGAAAATCAAGATATCGCCGGTTCTGCATATCAAACGCACTGTGGAATGTTGAAAACACCAGAGAACTTGTTTTTTCGCATTAGATAGCACGAAACGAGCGATCTAGATGATTCTGCATACTTCTGACTGAAGTCTCACCAAGATTATCGCAAAAAATGCATATCTCAGCTTGAAACCCGACGAAATCGAAGATGTCACCGGTTCTGCATATCAAACGCACTGTGTAATCTTGAAAACTCCCGAAAACTTGTTTTTTTCGCATTAAATAGCTCGAAAAGAGCAATCTCGATTATTTTGCATACATCTGACTGAAGTCTCACCAAGATTATCGCAGAAAATGCGTACCTCAGCTTGAAACCCGACAAAAAGAAAGATATCTCCGGTTCTGCATATCAAACTCACTGTGGGGTGGCGAAAACACCAGAAAACGTGTTTCCCGCATTAAATAGCTCGAAAAGAGCGACCTAGATGATTCTGCATACTTCTGACTGAAGTCTCACCAAGATTATCACAGAAAATGCATATCTCAGCTTGAAATCTCACGAAAACCAAGTTATCTCCGGTTCTGCACATCAAACGGACTGTGGAGTGGTGAAAACACCAGACAACGTGTTTCTCGCATTAAGTAGCTCGAAAAGAGCGTTCTCGAAGATTCTGCATACTTCTGACAGAAGTCTCTCCAAGATTATCGCAGAAAATGCATATCTCAGCTTGAAACCTCACGAAAGCCAAGTTATCTCTGGTTCTGCACATCAAACGTACTCTAGAGTTGTGAAAACACCAGAAAACGTGTTTCTCGCATTCAATAGCTCGAGAAGAGCGATCCCGACGATTCTGCATACTTCTGACAGAAGACTCACCAAGATTATCGCAGAAGATGCATATCTCAGCTGGAAACACCACGAAAATCAAGATATCGCCGGTTCTGCATATCAAACGCACAGTGGAATGTTGTAAACACCAGAAAACTTGTTTTTTCGCATTAAATAGCTCGAAAAGTGCGATCTAGATGATTCTGCATACTTCTGACTGAAGTCTCACCAAGATTATCGCAGAAAATGCATACCTCAGCTTGAAACCCGACAGAAACCAAGATATCTCCGGTTCTGCATATCCAACGCACTGTGGGGTGGCGAAAACACCAGAAAACGTGTTTCCCGCATTAAATAGCTCGAAAAGAGCGACCTAGATGATTCTGCATACTTCTGACTGAAGTCTCACCAAGATTATCGCAGAAAATGCATATCTCAGCTTGAAATCTCACGAAAACCAAGTTATCTCCGGTTCTGCACATCAAACGGACTGAGGAGTGGTGAAAACACCAGACAACGTGTTTCTCGCATTAAGTAGCTCGAAAAGAGCGTTCTCGAAGATTCTGCATACTTCTGACAGAAGTCTCTCCAAGATTATCGTAGAAAATGCATATCTCTGCTTGAAACCCGACCGAAACCAAGTTATCTCCGGTTCTGCATGTCAAACGTACCGTGGAGTGGTGAATACACCAGAAAACGTGTTTCTCGCATTAAATAGCTCGAAAAGAGCGATCTAGATGATTCTGCATACTTCTGACAGAAGTCTCACCAAGATTATCGTAGAAAATGCATATCTCAGCTTGAAACCCGACGAAATACAAGATGTCGCCGGTTCTGCATATCAAACGCACTGTGGAATGTTGAAAACATCAGAAAACTTGTTTTTTCGCATTATATAACTCGAAAAGTGCGATCTAGATGATTCTGCATAATTCTGACTGAAGTCTCACCAAGATTATCGCAGAAAATCCATATCTCAGCTTGATACCCGACGAAAACCAAGATGTCTCCGGATCTGCACATCAAACGCACTGTGGAGTGGTGAAAACACCAGATAACGTGTTTCTCGCATTAAATAGCTCAAAAAGCGCGATCTAGATGATTCGGCATACTTCTGACAGAAGACTCACCAAGATTAGCGCAGAAAATGCATACCTCAGCTTGAAAAGCCACGAAAACCAAGATATCGCCGGTTCTGCATATCAAACGCACTGTGGAGTGGTGAAAACACCGGATAAGGTTTTACTCGCATTAACTAGATCGAAAAGAGCGATCTCGACATTTCTGCATACTTCGGACAGATGGTTCACCAAGATTATCGCAGAAAATGCATATCTCAGCTTGAAACCCCACGAAAACCAAGATATGTACTGTTCTGCATATCAAACGCACTGTCGAGAGGTGAAAACACCAGATAACGTGTTCCTCGCACTAACTAGCTCGAAAAGAGCGATCTCGATGATTAAGCATACTTCGGACAGGAGTCTCACCAAGATTATCGCAGAAAATGCATATCTCAGCTTGAAACCCCACGAAAACCAAGATATCGCCGGTTCTGCATATCAAACGCACTGTGGAGTGGTGAAAACACCAGATAACGTGTTTCTCGCATTAAATAGCTCGAAACGAGCGATCTCGATGATTAAGCATACTTCGGACAGAAGTCTCACCAAGATTATCGCAGAAAATGCATATCTCAGCTTGAAACCGCACGAAGCCAAGATGTCGCCGGTTCTGCATATCAAACGCACTGTGGAGTGGTGAAACCCCCAGAAAACGTGTTTCTCGCATTAAATAGCTCGAAAAGAGCGCTCTCGACGTTTCTGCATACTTCGGACAGATGTTTCACCAAGCTTATCGTAGAAAATGCATATCTGAGCTTGAAACCCGACAAAAACCAAAATATCTCCGGTTCTGCATATCCAACGCACTGTGGAGTGGTGAAAACACCAGATAACGTGTTTCTCGCATTAAATAGCTCGAAACGAGCGATCTCGATGATTCTGCATACTTCGGACGGAAGTCTCAACAAGATTATCGCAGAAAATGCATATCTCAGCTTGAAACCCCACGAAAACCAAGATATGTACTGTTCTGCATATCAAACGCACTGTCGAGAGGTGAAAACACCAGATAACGTGTTTCTCGCACTAACTAGCACGAAAAGAGCGATCTCGATGATTAAGAATACTTCGGACAGAAGTCTCACCAAGATTATCGCAGAAAATGCATATCTCAGATTGAAACCTCACCGAAACCAAGATGTCGCAGGTTCCGCAAATCAAACGCACTGTGGAGTGGTGAAAACACCAGATAACGTGTTTCTCGCATTAAGTAGCTCGAAAAGAGCGATCTCGATGATTCAGCATACTTCGGACAGATGGTTCACCAAGATTATCGCAGAAAATGCATATCTCTGTATGAAACCTAACGAAAACCAAAATATCGCCGGTTCTGCATATCAAACGCACTGTGGAGTGGTGAAAACACCAGATAACGTTTTTCTCGCATTAAGTAGCTGGAAACGAGCGATCTCGATGTTCAAGCATACTTCGGACAGATGTCTCACCAAGATTATCATAAAAAATGCATATCTCAGCTTGAAACTCCACGAAAACCAAGATATCTACTGTTCTGCATATCCAACGAACTGTGGAGTGCTGAAAACCCCAGAAAACGTGTTTCTCGCATGGAATAGCTCCAAAAGAGCGCACTCGACGTTTCTGCATACTTCGGACAGACGTTTCACCAAGCTTATCGTGGAAAATGCATATCTCAGCTTGAAACCCGACCAAAACCAAGATTTCGCCGGTTCTGCATATCAAACGCACTGTGGAGTGGTGAAAACACCAGATAACGTGTTTCTCGCATTAAATAGCTCGAAACGTGCGATCTCGATGATTCAGCATACTTCTGACAGACGTCTCACAAAGATTATCGTAGAAGATGCATATCTCAGCTTGATACCCGACCGAAACCAAGATATCTCCGGTTCTGCATGTCAAACGTACTGTGGAGTGGTGAAAACACCAGAAAACGTGTTTCGTGCATTAAGTAGCTCGAAAAGAGCGATCTAGATGATTCTGCAAACTCCTGACTGAAGTTTCACCAATATTATCGCAGAAAATGCATTTCACAGCTTGAAACCCCACGAAAACCAAGATATCGCAGGTTCTGCATATCAAACGCACACTGTGGAGTGGTGAAAACACCAGATAACGTGTTTCTCGCATTAAATAGCTCGAAAAGAGCGATCTAGATGATTCAGCATACTTCGGACAGAAGTCTAACCAAGATTATCGCAGAAAATGCATATCTCAGCTTGAAACCCCACGAAAACCAAGATATCGCCGGTTCTGCATATCAAACGCACTGTGGAGTGGTGAAAACACCGGATAAGGTTTTTCTCGCATTAACTAGCTCGAAAAGAGCGATCTCGACATTTCTGCATACTTCGGACAGATGGTTCACCAAGATTATCGCAGAAAATGCATATCTCAGCTTGAAACCCCACGAAAACCAAGATATGTACTGTTCTGCATATCAAACGCACTGTCGAGAGGTGAAAACACCAGATAACGTGTTCCTCGCACTAACTAGCTCGAAAAGAGCGATCTCGATGATTAAGCATACTTCGGACAGAAGTCTCACCAAGATTATCGCAGAAAATGCATATCTCAGCTTGAAACCCCACGAAAACCAAGATATCGCCGGTTCTGCATATCAAACGCACTGTGGAGTGGTGAAAACACCAGATAACGTGTTTCTCGCATTAAATAGCTCGAAACGAGCGATCTCGATGATTAAGCATACTTCAGACAGAAGTCTCACCAAGATTATCGCAGAAAATGCATATCTCAGCTTGAAACCGCACGAAAACCAAGATGTCGCCGGTTCTGCATATCAAACGCACTGTGGAGTGGTGAAAACCCCAGAAAACGTGTTTCTCGCATTAAATAGCTCGAAAAGAGCGCTCTCGACGTTTCTGCATACTTCGGACAGATGTTTCACCAAGCTTATCGTAGAAAATGCATATCTGAGCTTGAAACCCGACAAAAACCAAAATATCTCCGGTTCTGCATATCCAACGCACTGTGGAGTGGTGAAAACACCAGATAACGTGTTTCTCGCATTAAATAGCTCGAAACGAGCGATCTCGATGATTCTGCATACTTCGGACGGAAGTCTCAACAAGATTATCGCAGAAAATGCATATCTCAGCTTGAAACCCCACGAAAACCAAGATATCGTCGGTTCTGCATATCATACGCACTGTGGAGTGGTGAATACACCAGATAACGTGTTTCTCGGATTAAATAGCTCGAAACGAGCGATCTCGATGATTAAGCATACTTTGGACAGAAGTCTCACCAAGTTTATCGCAGAAAATGAATATCTCAGCTTGAAACCCCACGAAAACCAAGATATCGCCGGTTATGCATATCATACGCACTGTGGAGTGGTGAAAACACCAGATAACGTGTTTCTCGCGTTAAATAGCTCGAAACGAGCGATCTCGATGATTCTGCATACTTCGGACAGAAGTCTCACCATGATTATCGTAAAAAATGCATATCTCAGCTTGAAACCCCACGAAAACCAAGATATCGCCGGTTGTGCATATCAAACGCACTGTGGAGTGGTGAAAACACCAGATAACGTGTTTCTCGCATTAAATAGCTCGAAAAGTGCGATCTCGATGATTCTGCATACTTCGGACAGAAGTCTCACCAAGATTATCGCAGAAAATGCATATCTCAGCTGGAAACCCCACGAAAACCATGATATCGCCGGTTCTGCATATCAGACGCACCGTGAAGTGGTGAAAACACCAGAAAACGTGTTACTCGGATTAACTAGCTCGAAAAGAGCGTTCTGGATGATTCTGCATACTTCTCATAGATGAAACACAAAGATAATCGCAGAAAATGCATATTTCAGCTGGAAACCCCACGAAAATCAAGTTATCGGCGGCTCTACATATCAAACGCACTGTGGAGTGGTCAAAACACCAGATAACGTGTTTCTCGCATTATATAGCTCGCAAAGAGCGATATCGATGATTCTGCATACTTCTGACTGAAGTCTCACCAAGATTATCGCAGAAAATGCATTTTTCAGCTAGAAACCCGACGAAATCCAAGATGTCGCCGGTTCTTCGTATCAAACGCACTGTGGAATGTTGAAAACTCCAGATAATGTGTTTCTCGCATTAAGTAGCTCGAAACGAGCGATCTAGATGATTCTGCATACTTCTGACGGAAGTCCCACCAAGATTATCGCAGAAAATGCATATCTCAGCTTGAACCCGACGAAATCCTAGATGTCGCCGGTTCTGCATATCAAACGCACTGTGGAGTGGTGAAAACTCCAGAAAACGTGTTACTCATATTAACTAGCTCGAAAAGAGCGTTCTGGATGATTCTGCATACTTCTCATAGATGAAACACAAAGATTATCGCAGAAAATGCATATTTCAGCTGGAAACCCGACGAAAACCAAGATATCGTCGGCTCTACATATCAAACGCACTGTGGAGTGGTCAAAACACCAGATAACGTGTTTCTCGCATTATATAGCACGCAAAGAGCGATATCGATGATTCTGCATACTTCGGACAGAAGTCTCACCAATATTATCGCAGAAAATGCATATCTCAGATTGAAACCTCACGAAAATCAAGATGTCGCCGGTTCTGCATATCAAACGCACTGTGGAGTGGTGAAAACAACCAGATAACGTGTTTCTCGCATTAAATAGCTCGAAACGAGCGATCTAGATGATTCTGCATACTTCTGACGGAAGTCCCACCAAGATTATCGCAGAAAATGCATATCTCAGCTGGAAACCCCACGAAAACCAAGATATCGCCGGTTCTGCATATCAGACGCACTGTGGAGTGGTGAAAACACCAGATAACGTGTTTCTCGCATTAAATAGCTCGAAAAGAGCGATCTAGAAGATTCTGCATACTTCTGACAGACGTCTCACCAAGATTATCGTAGAAGATGCATATCTCAGCTTGATACCCGACCGAAACCAAGATATCTCCGGTTCTGCATGTCAAACGTACTGTGGAGTGGTGAAAACACCAGAAAACGTGTTTCGTGCATTAAGTAGCTCGAAAAGAGCGATCTAGATGATTCTGCAAACTCCTGACTGAAGTTTCACCAATATTATCGCAGAAAATGCATTTCACAGCTTGAAACCCCACGAAAACCAAGTTATCGCAGGTTCTGCATATCAAACGCACACTGTGGAGTGGTGAAAACACCAGATAACGTGTTTCTCGCATTAAATAGCTCGAAAAGAGCGATCTAGATGATTCAGCATACTTCGGACAGAAGTCTAACCAAGATTATCGCAGAAAATGCATATCTCAGCTTGAAACCCCACGAAAACCAAGATATCGCCGGTTCTGCATATCAAACGCACTGTGGAGTGGTGAAAACACCGGATAAGGTTTTTCTCGCATTAACTAGCTCGAAAAGAGCGATCTCGACATTTCTGCATACTTCGGACAGATGGTTCACCAAGATTATCGCAGAAAATGCATATCTCAGCTTGAAACCCCACGAAAACCAAGATATGTACTGTTCTGCATATCAAACGCACTGTCGAGAGGTGAAAACACCAGATAACGTGTTCCTCGCACTAACTAGCTCGAAAAGAGCGATCTCGATGATTAAGCATACTTCGGACAGAAGTCTCACCAAGATTATCGCAGAAAATGCATATCTCAGCTTGAAACCCCACGAAAACCAAGATATCGCCGGTTCTGCATATCAAACGCACTGTGGAGTGGTGAAAACACCAGATAACGTGTTTCTCGCATTAAATAGCTCGAAACGAGCGATCTCGATGATTAAGCATACTTCGGACAGAAGTCTCACCAAGATTATCGCAGAAAATGCATATCTCAGCTTGAAACCGCACGAAAACCAAGATGTCGCCGGTTCTGCATATCAAACGCACTGTGGAGTGGTGAAAACCCCAGAAAACGTGTTTCTCGCATTAAATAGCTCGAAAAGAGCGCTCTCGACGTTTCTGCATACTTCGGACAGATGTTTCACCAAGCTTATCGTAGAAAATGCATATCTGAGCTTGAAACCCGACAAAAACCAAAATATCTCCGGTTCTGCATATCCAACGCACTGTGGAGTGGTGAAAACACCAGATAACGTGTTTCTCGCATTAAATAGCTCGAAACGAGCGATCTCGATGATTCTGCATACTTCGGACGGAAGTCTCAACAAGATTATCGCAGAAAATGCATATCTCAGCTTGAAACCCCACGAAAACCAAGATATCGTCGGTTCTGCATATCATACGCACTGTGGAGTGGTGAAAACACCAGATAACGTGTTTCTCGGATTAAATAGCTCGAAATGAGCGATCTCGATGATTAAGCATACTTTGGACAGAAGTCTCACCAAGTTTATCGCAGAAAATGAATATCTCAGCTTGAAACCCCACGAAAACCAAGATATCGCCGGTTATGCATATCATACGCACTGTGGAGTGGTGAAAACACCAGATAACGTGTTTCTCGCATTAAATAGCTCGAAAAGAGCGATCTAGATGATTCAGCATACTTCGGACAGAAGTCTAACCAAGATTATCGCAGAAAATGCATATCTCAGCTTGAAACCCCACGAAAACCAAGATATCGCCGGTTCTGCATATCAAACGCACTGTGGAGTGGTGAAAACACCGGATAAGGTTTTTCTCGCATTAACTAGCTCGAAAAGAGCGATCTCGACATTTCTGCATACTTCGGACAGATGGTTCACCAAGATTATCGCAGAAAATGCATATCTCAGCTTGAAACCCCACGAAAACCAAGATATGTACTGTTCTGCATATCAAACGCACTGTCGAGAGGTGAAAACACCAGATAACGTGTTCCTCGCACTAACTAGCTCGAAAAGAGCGATCTCTATGATTAAGCATACTTCGGACAGAAGTCTCACCAAGATTATCGCAGAAAATGCATATCTCAGCTTGAAACCCCACGAAAACCAAGATATCGCCGGTTCTGCATATCAAACGCACTGTGGAGTGGTGAAAACACCAGATAACGTGTTTCTCGCATTAAATAGCTCGAAACGAGCGATCTCGATGATTAAGCATACTTCGGACAGAAGTCTCACCAAGATTATCGCAGAAAATGCATATCTCAGCTTGAAACCGCACGAAAACCAAGATGTCGCCGGTTCTGCATATCAAACGCACTGTGGAGTGGTGAAAACCCCAGAAAACGTGTTTCTCGCATTAAATAGCTCGAAAAGAGCGCTCTCGACGTTTCTGCATACTTCGGACAGATGTTTCACCAAGCTTATCGTAGAAAATGCATATCTGAGCTTGAAACCCGACAAAAACCAAAATATCTCCGGTTCTGCATATCCAACGCACTGTGGAGTGGTGAAAACACCAGATAACGTGTTTCTCGCATTAAATAGCTCGAAACGAGCGATCTCGATGATTCTGCATACTTCGGACGGAAGTCTCAACAAGATTATCGCAGAAAATGCATATCTCAGCTTGAAACCCCACGAAAACCAAGATATCGTCGGTTCTGCATATCATACGCACTGTGGAGTGGTGAAAACACCAGATAACGTGTTTCTCGGATTAAATAGCTCGAAACGAGCGATCTCGATGATTAAGCATACTTTGGACAGAAGTCTCACCAAGTTTATCGCAGAAAATGAATATCTCAGCTTGAAACCCCACGAAAACCAAGATATCGCCGGTTATGCATATCATACGCACTGTGGAGTGGTGAAAACACCAGATAACGTGTTTCTCGCGTTAAATAGCTCGAAACGAGCGATCTCGATGATTCTGCATACTTCGGACAGAAGTCTCACCATGATTATCGTAAAAAATGCATATCTCAGCTTGAAACCCCACGAAAACCAAGATATCGCCGGTTGTGCATATCAAACGCACTGTGGAGTGGTGAAAACACCAGATAACGTGTTTCTCGCATTAAATAGCTCGAAAAGTGCGATCTCGATGATTCTGCATACTTCGGACAGAAGTCTCACCAAGATTATCGCAGAAAATGCATATCTCAGCTGGAAACCCCACGAAAACCATGATATCGCCGGTTCTGCATATCAGACGCACCGTGAAGTGGTGAAAACACCAGAAAACGTGTTACTCGGATTAACTAGCTCGAAAAGAGCGTTCTGGATGATTCTGCATACTTCTCATAGATGAAACACAAAGATAATCGCAGAAAATGCATATTTCAGCTGGAAACCCCACGAAAATCAAGTTATCGGCGGCTCTACATATCAAACGCACTGTGGAGTGGTCAAAACACCAGATAACGTGTTTCTCGCATTATATAGCTCGCAAAGAGCGATATCGATGATTCTGCATACTTCTGACTGAAGTCTCACCAAGATTATCGCAGAAAATGCATTTTTCAGCTAGAAACCCGACGAAATCCAAGATGTCGCAGGTTCTTCGTATCAAACGCACTGTGGAATGTTGAAAACTCCAGATAATGTGTTTCTCGCATTAAGTAGCTCGAAACGAGCGATCTAGATGATTCTGCATACTTCTGACGGAAGTCCCACCAAGATTATCGCAGAAAATGCATATCTCAGCTTGAACCCGACGAAATCCTAGATGTCGCCGGTTCTGCATATCAAACGCACTGTGGAGTGGTGAAAACTCCAGAAAACGTGTTACTCATATTAACTAGCTCGAAAAGAGCGTTCTGGATGATTCTGCATACTTCTCATAGATGAAACACAAAGATTATCGCAGAAAATGCATATTTCAGCTGGAAACCCGACGAAAACCAAGATATCGTCGGTTCTGCATATCATACGCACTGTGGAGTGGTGAAAACACCAGATAACGTGTTTCTCGGATTAAATAGCTCGAAACGAGCGATCTAGATGATTCTGCATACTTCTGACTGAAGTCTCACCAAGATTATCGCAGAAAATGCATATCTGAGCTTGAAACCCCACGAAAACCAAGATGTCGCCGGTCCTGCATATCAGACGCACTGGGGAGTGGTGAAAACAACCAGATAACGTGTATCTCGCATTAAACAGCTCGAAACGAGCGATCTAGATGATTCTGCATACTTCTGACTGAAGTATCACCAATATTATCGCAGAAAATGCATATCTCAGCTTGAAACCCGACGAAAACCAAGATATCTCCGGTTCTGCACATCAAACGCACTGTGGAGTGGTGAAAACACCAGATAACGTGTTTCTCGGATTAAATAGCTCGAAACGAGCGATCTAGATGATTCTGCATACTTCTGACTGAAGTCTCACCAAGATTATCGCAGAAAATGCATATCTGAGTTTGAAACCCCACGAAAACCAAGATATCGTCGGTTCTGCATATCATACGCACTGTGGAGTGGTGAAAACACCAGATAACGTGTTTCTCGGATTAAATAGCTCGAAACGAGCGATCTCGATGATTAAGCATACTTTGGACAGAAGTCTCACCAAGTTTATCGCAGAAAATGAATATCTCAGCTTGAAACCCCACGAAAATCAAGTTATCGGCGGCTCTACATATCAAACGCACTGTGGAGTGGTCAAAACACCAGATAACGTGTTTCTCGCATTATATAGCTCGCAAAGAGCGATATCGATGATTCTGCATACTTCGGACAGAAGTCTCACCAATATTATCGCAGAAAATGCATATCTCAGCTTGAAACCTCACGAAAATCAAGATGTCGCCGGTTCTGCATATCAAACGCACTGTGGAGTGGTGAAAACAACCAGATAACGTGTTTCTCGCATTAAATAGCTCGAAACGAGCGATCTAGATGATTCTGCATACTTCTGACGGAAGTCCCACCAAGATTATCGCAGAAAATGCATATCTCAGCTGGAAACCCCACGAAAACCAAGATATCGCCGGTTCTGCATATCAGACGCACTGTGGAGTGGTGAAAACACCAGATAACGTGTTTCTCGCATTAAATAGCTCGAAAAGAGCGATCTAGAAGATTCTGCATACTTCTGACAGAAGTCTCACCAAGATTATCGTAGAAAATGCATATCTCAGCTTGAACCCCGACGAAATCCAAGATGTCGCCGGTTCTGCATGTGAAACGCACTGTGGTGTGGTGAAAACACCAGATAACGTGTTTCTCGCATTAAATAGCTCGAAAAGAGCGATCCCGATGATTCTGCATACTTCTCATAGATGAAACACCAAGATTATCGCAGAAAATGCATATTTCAGCTGGAAACCCCACGAAAACCAAGTTATCGGCGGCTCTACATATCAAACGCACTGTGGAGTGGTCGAAACACCAGAAAACTTGTTTTTTCGCATTAAATAGCTCGAAACGAGCGATCTAGATGATTCTGCACACTTCTGACAGATGTCTCACCAAGATTATCGTAGAAAATGCATATCTCAGCTTGAGACCCGACGAAATCCAAGATGTCGCCGGTTCTGCATGTGAAACGCACTGTGGAGTGGTGAAAACACCAGATAACGTGTTTCTCGCATTAACTAGCTCGAAAAGAGCGAATAGATGATTCTGCATACTTCTGACAGAAGACTCACCACGATTATCGCAGAAAATGCATAACTCAGCTGGAAACCCCACGAAAATCAGGATATCGCCGGTTCTGCATATCAAAAGCACTGTGGGATGTTGAAAACACCAGAAAACTTGTTTTTTCGCATTAAATATCTCAAAACCAGCGATCTAGATGATTCTGCATACTTCTGACTGAGGTCTCACCAATATTATCGCACAAAATGCATATCTCAGCTTGAAACCCGACGAAATCCAAGATATCGTCGGTTCTGCATATCAGACGCACTGGGGAGTGGTGAAAACAACCAGATAACGTGTATCTCGCATTAAACAGCTCGAAACGAGCGATCTAGATGATTCTGCATACTTCTGACTGAAGTATCACCAATATTATCGCAGAAAATGCATATCTCAGCTTGAAACCCGACGAAAACCAAGATATCTCCGGTTCTGCACATCAAACGTACTGTGGAGTGGCGAAAACACCACAAAACGTGTTTCTCGTATTAAGTTGCTCGAAAAGAACGTTCTCGATGATTCTGCATACTTCGGACAGAAGTCTCACCAAGATTATCGCAGAAAATGCATATCTCAGCTGGAAACCCCACGAAAACCATGATATCGCCGGTTCTGCATATCAGACGCACCGTGAAGTGGTGAAAACACCAGAAAACGTGTTACTCGGATTAACTAGCTCGAAAAGAGCGTTCTGGATGATTCTGCATACTTCTCATAGATGAAACACAAAGATAATCGCAGAAAATGCATATTTCAGCTGGAAACCCCACGAAAATCAAGTTATCGGCGGCTCTACATATCAAACGCACTGTGGAGTGGTCAAAACACCAGATAACGTGTTTCTCGCATTATATAGCTCGCAAAGAGCGATATCGATGATTCTGCATACTTCTGACTGAAGTCTCACCAAGATTATCGCAGAAAATGCATTTTTCAGCTAGAAACCCGACGAAATCCAAGATGTCGCCGGTTCTTCGTATCAAACGCACTGTGGAATGTTGAAAACTCCAGATAATGTGTTTCGCGCATTAAGTAGCTCGAAACGAGCGATCTAGATGATTCTGCATACTTCTGACGGAAGTCCCACCAAGATTATCGCAGAAAATGCATATCTCAGCTGGAAACCCCACGAAAACCAAGATATCGCCGGTTCTGCATATCAGACGCACTGTGGAGTGGTGAAAACACCAGATAACGTGTTTCTCGCATTAAATAGCTCGAAAAGAGCGATCTAGAAGATTCTGCATACTTCTGACAGAAGTCTCACCAAGATTATCGTAGAAAATGCATATCTCAGCTTGAACCCCGACGAAATCCAAGATGTCGCCGGTTCTGCATGTGAAACGCACTGTGGAGTGGTGAAAACACCAGATAACGTGTTTCTCGCATTAAATAGCTCGAAAAGAGCGATCCCGATGATTCTGCATACTTCTCATAGATGAAACACCAAGATTGTCGCAGAAAATGCATATTTCAGCTGGAAACCCCACGAAAACCAAGTTATCGGCGGCTCTACATATCAAACGCACTGTGGAGTGGTCGAAAGACCAGAAAACTTTTTTTTTCGCATTAAATAGCTCGAAACGAGCGATCTAGATGATTCTGCAAACTTCTGACAGATGTCTCACCAAGATTATCGTAGAAAATGCATATCTCAGCTTGAGACCCGACGAAATCCAAGATGTCGCCGGTTCTGCATGTGAAACGCACTGTGGAGTGGTGAAAACACCAGATAACGTGTTTCTCGCATTAACTAGCTCGAAAGGAGCGAATAGATGATTCTGCATACTTCTGACAGAGGTCTCACCAATATTATCGTAGAAAATGCATATCTCATCTTGAAACCCGACCGAAACGAAAATATCTCCGGTTCTGCATGTCTAACGTACTGTGGAGTGGTGAATTCACCAGAAAACGTGTTTCTCGCATTTATTAGCTCGAAAAGAGCGATCTAGATGATTCTGCATACTTCTGGCAGAAGACTCACCAAGCTTATCGCAGAAAATGCATATCTCAGCTAGAAACATCACGAAAATCAAGATGTCGCCGGTCCTGCATATCAAACGCACTGTGGAGTAGTGAAAACAACCAGATAACGTGTTTCTCGCATTAAATAGCTCGAATAGAGCGATCTCGATGATTCTGCATACTTCTGACAGAAGACTCACCACGATTATCGCAGAAAATGCATAACTCAGCTGGAAACCCCACGAAAATCAGGATATCGCCGGTTCTGCATATCAAAAGCACTGTGGGATGTTGAAAACACCAGAAAACTTGTTTTTTCGCATTAAATATCTCAAAACCAGCGATCTAGATGATTCTGCATACTTCTGACTGAAGTCTCACCAATATTATCGCACAAAATGCATATCTCAGCTTGAAACCCGACGAAATCCAAGATATCGTCGGTTCTGCATATCAGACGCACTGGGGAGTGGTGAAAACAACCAGATAACGTGTATCTCGCATTAAACAGCTCGAAACGAGCGATCTAGATGATTCTGCATACTTCTGACTGAAGTATCACCAATATTATCGCAGAAAATGCATATCTCAGCTTGAAACCCGACGAAAACCAAGATATCTCCGGTTCTGCACATCAAACGTACTGTGGAGTGGCGAAAACACCAGAAAACGTGTTTCTCGTATTAAGTTGCTCGAAAAGAACGTTCTCGATGATTCTGCATACTTCTGACAGAACACTCACCAGGATTATCGCAGAAAATGCATATCTCAGCTGGAAACACCACGAAAATCAAGATATCGCCGGTTCTACATATCAAACGCACTGTGGAGTGGTGAAAACAACCAGATAACGAGTTTCTCGCATTAAATAGCTCGAAACGAGCGATCTAGATGTTTCAGGATACTTCGGACAGAAGTCTCACCAAGATTATCGCAGAAAATGCATATCTCAGCTTGAAACCCCACGAAAACCAAGATATCTCCGGTTCTGCACATCAAACGTACTGTGGAGTGGCGAAAACACCAGAAAACGTGTTACTCGTATTAAGTTGCTCGAAAAGAACGTTCTCGATTATTCTGCATACTTCTCATAGATGAAACACCCAGATTATCGGCGAAAATGAATGTCTCAGCTTGAAACCCGACGAAAACCATGATATCGCCGGTTCTGCATATCAAACGCACCGTGGAGTGTTCAAAACACCAGATAACGTGTTTCTCGCATTAAATAGCTCAAACAGAGCGATCTGGATGATTCTGCATACTTCTGACAGAAGACTCACCAAGATTATCGCAGAAAATGCATATCTCAGCTGGAAACCCCACGAAAACCAAGATATCGCCGGTTCTGCATATCAGACGCACCGTGAAGTGGTGAAAACACCAGAAAACGTGTTACTCGGATTAACTAGCTCGAAAAGAGCGTTCTGGATGATTCTGCATACTTCTCATAGATGAAACACAAAGATAATCGCAGAAAATGCATATTTCAGCTGGAAACCCCACGAAAATCAAGTTATCGGCGGCTCTACATATCAAACGCACTGTGGAGTGGTCAAAACACCAGATAACGTGTTTCTCGCATTATATAGCTCGCAAAGAGCGATATCGATGATTCTGCATACTTCGGACAGAAGTCTCACCAATATTATCGCAGAAAATGCATATCTCAGCTTGAAACCTCACGAAAATCAAGATGTCGCCGGTTCTGCATATCAAACGCACTGTGGAGTGGTGAAAACAACCAGATAACGTGTTTCTCGCTTTAAATAGCTCGAAACGAGCGATCTAGATGATTCTATATTCTTCTGACGGAAGTCCCACCAAGATTATCGCAGAAAATGCATATCTCAGCTGGAAACCCCACGAAAACCAAGATATCGCCGGTTCTGCATATCAGACGCACTGTGGAGTGGTGAAAACACCAGATAACGTGTTTCTCGCATTAAATAGCTCGAAAAGAGCGATCTAGAAGATTCTGTATACTTCTGACAGAAGTCTCACCAAGATTATCGTAGAAAATGCATATCTCAGCTTGAACCCCGACGAAATCCAAGATGTCGCCGGTTCTGCATGTGAAACGCACTGTGGAGTGGTGAAAACACCAGATAACGTGTTTCTCGCATTAAATAGCTCGAAAAGAGCGATCCCGATGATTCTGCATACTTCTCATAGATGAAACACCAAGATTATCGCAGAAAATGCATATTTCAGCTGGAAACCCCACGAAAACCAAGTTATCGGCGGCTCTACATATCAAACGCACTGTGGAGTGGTCGAAACACCAGAAAACTTGTTTTTTCGCATTAAATAGCTCGAAACGAGCGATCTAGATGATTCTGCAAACTTCTGACAGATGTCTCACCAAGATTATCGTAGAAAATGCATATCTCAGCTTGAGACCTGACGAAATCCAAGATGTCGCCGGTTCTGCATATCAGACGCACTGTGGAATGTTGAAAACAGCAGATAACGTGTTTCTCGCATTAACTAGCTCGAAAAGAGCGAATAGATGATTCTGCATACTTCTGACAGAGGTCTCACCAATATTATCGTAGAAAATGCATATCTCATCTTGAAACCCGACCGAAACGAAGATATCTCCGGTTCTGCATGTCTAACGTACTGTGGAGTGGTGAGTTCACCAGAAAACGTGTTTCTCGCATTTATTAGCTCGAAAAGAGCGGTCTAGATGATTCTGCATACTTCTGGCAGAAGACTCACCAAGCTTATCGCAGAAAATGCATATCTCAGCTAGAAACATCACGAAAATCAAGATGTCGCCGGTCCTGCATATCAAACGCACTGTGGAGTAGTGAAAACAACCAGATAACGTGTTTCTCGCACTAAATAGCTCGAATAGAGCGATCTCGATGATTCTGCATACTTCTGACAGAAGACTCACCAAGATTATCGCAGAAAATGCATAACTCAGCTGGAAACCCCACGAAAATCAGGATATCGCCGGTTCTGCATATCAAAAGCACTGTGGGATGTTGAAAACACCAGAAAACTTGTTTTTTCGCATTAAATATCTCAAAACCAGCGATCTAGATGATTCTGCATACTTCTGACTGAAGTCTCACCAATATTATCGCAGAAAATGCATATCTCAGCTTGAAACCCCACGAAAATCAAGTTATCGGCGGCTCTACATATCAAACGCACTGTGGAGTGGTCAAAACACCAGATAACGTGTTTCTCGCATTATATAGCTCGCAAAGAGCGATATCGATGATTCTGCATACTTCTGACTGAAGTATCACCAATATTATCGCAGAAAATGCATATCTCAGCTTGAAACCCGACGAAAACCAAGATGTCGCCGGTTCTGCATTTCAAATGTACTGTGGAGTGGTGAATACACCAGAAAACGTGTTTCTCGCATTAAATAGCTCGAAAAGTGCGATCTAGATGATTCTATATTCTTCTGACGGAAGTCCCACCAAGATTATCGCAGAAAATGCATATCTCAGCTGGAAACCCCACGAAAACCAAGATATCGCCGGTTCTGCATATCAGACGCACTGTGGAGTGGTGAAAACACCAGATAACGTGTTTCTCGCATTAAATAGCTCGAAAAGAGCGATCTAGAAGATTCTGTATACTTCTGACAGAAGTCTCACCAAGATTATCGTAGAAAATGCATATCTCAGCTTGAACCCCGACGAAATCCAAGATGTCGCCGGTTCTGCATGTGAAACGCACTGTGGAGTGGTGAAAACACCAGATAACGTGTTTCTCGCATTAAATAGCTCGAAAAGAGCGATCCCGATGATTCTGCATACTTCTCATAGATGAAACACCAAGATTATCGCAGAAAATGCATATTTCAGCTGGAAACCCCACGAAAACCAAGTTATCGGCGGCTCTACATATCAAACGCACTGTGGAGTGGTCGAAACACCAGAAAACTTGTTTTTTCGCATTAAATAGCTCGAAACGAGCGATCTAGATGATTCTGCAAACTTCTGACAGATGTCTCACCAAGATTATCGTAGAAAATGCATATCTCAGCTTGAGACCTGACGAAATCCAAGATGTCGCCGGTTCTGCATATCAGACGCACTGTGGAATGTTGAAAACAGCAGATAACGTGTTTCTCGCATTAACTAGCTCGAAAAGAGCGAATAGATGATTCTGCATACTTCTGACAGAGGTCTCACCAATATTATCGTAGAAAATGCATATCTCATCTTGAAACCCGACCGAAACGAAGATATCTCCGGTTCTGCATGTCTAACGTACTGTGGAGTGGTGAGTTCACCAGAAAACGTGTTTCTCGCATTTATTAGCTCGAAAAGAGCGGTCTAGATGATTCTGCATACTTCTGGCAGAAGACTCACCAAGCTTATCGCAGAAAATGCATATCTCAGCTAGAAACATCACGAAAATCAAGATGTCGCCGGTCCTGCATATCAAACGCACTGTGGAGTAGTGAAAACAACCAGATAACGTGTTTCTCGCACTAAATAGCTCGAATAGAGCGATCTCGATGATTCTGCATACTTCTGACAGAAGACTCACCAAGATTATCGCAGAAAATGCATAACTCAGCTGGAAACCCCACGAAAATCAGGATATCGCCGGTTCTGCATATCAAAAGCACTGTGGGATGTTGAAAACACCAGAAAACTTGTTTTTTCGCATTAAATATCTCAAAACCAGCGATCTAGATGATTCTGCATACTTCTGACTGAAGTCTCACCAATATTATCGCAGAAAATGCATATCTCAGCTTGAAACCCGACGAAATCCAAGATATCGTCGGTTCTGCATATCAGACGCACTGGGGAGTGGTGAAAACAACCAGATAACGTGTATCTCGCATTAAATAGCTCGAAACGAGCGATCTAGATGATTCTGCATACTTCTGACTGAAGTATCACCAATATTATCGCAGAAAATGCATATCTCAGCTTGAAACCCGACGAAAACCAAGATGTCGCCGGTTCTGCATTTCAAATGTACTGTGGAGTGGTGAATACACCAGAAAACGTGTTTCTCGCATTAAATAGCTCGAAAAGTGCGATCTCGATGATTCTGCATACTTCGGACAGAAGTCTCACCAAGATTATCGCAGAAAATGCATATTTCAGCTGGAAACCCCACGAAAACCAAGTTATCGACGGCCCTACATATCAAACGCACTGTGGAGTGGTGAAAACACCAGAAAACGTGTTTCTCGCATTAAGTAGCTCGACAAGAGCGTTCTCGTAGGTTCTGCATACTTCTGACAGAAGTCTCACCAGGATTATCGCAGAAAATGCATATCTCACCTTGAAACCTCACGAAAACCAAGGTATCTCCGGTTCTGCACATCAAACGTACTGTGAAGTGGTGAAAACACCAGAAAACGTGTTTCTCGCATTAAGTAGATCGAAAAGAGCGTCCTCGAAGGTTCTGCATACTTCTGACAGATGTCTCACCAAGATTATCGTAGAAAATGAATATCTCAGCTTGAAACCCGACCGAATCCAAGATATCTCCGGATCTGCATGTCAAACGTACTGCGGAGTGGTGAATACACCAGAAAACGTGTTTCTCGCATTAAATAACTCGAAAAGAGCGATCTAGATGATTCTGCATACATCTGACAGAAGACTCACCAAGATTATCGCAGAAAATGCATATCTCAGCTGGAAACACCACGAAAATCAAGATATCGCCGGTTCTACATATCAAACGCACAGTGGAATGTTGAAAACACTAGAAAACTTCTTTTTTCGCATTAAATAGCTCGAAACGAGCGATCTAGATGATTCTGCATACTTCTCACTGAAGTCTCACCAATATTATCGCAGAAAATGCATATCTGACCTAGAAACCTCACGAAAATCAAGATGTCGCCGATTGTGCATATCAAACGCACTGTGGAGTGGTGAAAACAACCAGATAACGAGTTTATCGCATTAAATAGCTCGAAACGAGCGATCTAGATGATTCTGCATACTTCGGACAGAAGTCTCACCAAGATTGCCGCCGAAAATGCATATCTCAGCTTGAAACCTCACGAAAACCAAGATATCTCCGGTTCTGCACATCAAACGTACTGTGGAGTGGCGAAAACACCAGAAAACGTGTTTCTCGTATTAACTAGCTCGAAAAGAGAGTTCTCGATGATTCTGCATACTTCTCATAGATGAAACACCAAGATTATCGCAGAAAATGCATATTTCAGCTGGAAACCCCACGATAACCAAGTTATCGGCGGCTCTACATATCAAACGCACTGTGGAGTGGTCGAAACACCAGAAAACTTGTTTCTCGCATTAAGTAGCTCGAAAAGAGCGTTCTCGAAGGTACTGCATACTTCTGACTGAAGTATCACCAATATTATCGCAGAAAATGCATATCTCAGCTTGAAACCCGACGAAAACCAAGATGTCGCCGGTTCTGCATGTCAAATGTACTGTGGAGTGGTGAATACACCAGAAAACGTGTTTCTCGCATTAAATAGCTCGAAAGGTGCGATCTCGATGATTCTGCATACTTCGGACAGAAGTCTCACCAAGATTATCGCAGAAAATGCATATTTCAGCTGGAAACCCCACGAAAACCAAGTTATCGGCGGCCCTACATATCAAACGCACTGTGGAGTGGTGAAAACACCAGAAAACGTGTTTCTCGCATTAAGTAACTCGAAAAGAGCGATCTAGATGATTCTGCATACTTCTGACAGAAGACTCACCAGGATTATCGCAGAAAATGCATATCTCAGCTTGAAACCTCACGAAAACCAAGATATCTCCGGTTCTGCACATCAAACGTACTGTGGAGTGGTGAAAACACCAGAAAACGTGTTTCTCGCATTAAGTAGCTCGAAAAGAGCGATCTAGATGATTCTGCATACTTCTGACAGAAGACTCACCAGGATTATCGCAGAAAATGCATATCTCAGCTTGAAACCCGACCGAAACCAAGATATCTCCGGATCTGCATGTCAAACGTACTGTGGAGTGGTGAATACACCAGAAAACGTGTTTTTCGCATTAAATAAGTCGAAAAGTGCGATCTAGATGATTCTGCATACTTCTGACTGAAGTCTCACCAATATTATCGCAGAAAATGCATATCTCAGCTTGAAACCCGACGAAAACCGAGTTATCTCCGGTTCTGCACATCAAACGTACCGTGGAGTGGTGAAAACACCAGAAAACGTGTTTCGCGCATTACGTAGCTCGAACAGAGCGTTCTCGAAGATTCTGCATACTTCTGACAGAAGTCTCACCAGGATTATCGTAGAAAATGCATATCTCAGCTTGAAACCCGACGAAAACCAAAATATCGCCGGTTCTGCATATCCAACGCACTATGGAGAGGTGAAAACACCAGATAACGTGTTTCTCGCATTAAGTAGCTCGAAACGAGCGATCTCGATAATTCTGCATACTTCTGAATGAAGTCTCACAAATATTATCGCAGAAAATGTATGTCTCTGCTAGAAACCCGACGAAAACCGAGTTATCTCCGGTTCTGCACATCAAACGTACCGTGGAGTGGTGAAAACAACCAGATAACGTGTATCTCGCATTAAGTAGCTCGAAACAAGCGATCTAGATGATTCTGCATACTTCTGACTGAAGTATCACCAAGATTATCGCAGTAAATGCATATCTCAGCTGGAAACACCACGAAAATCAAGATATCGCCGGTTCTACATTTCAAACGCACTGTGGAATGTTGAAAACACCAGAAAACTTGTTTTTTCGCATTAAATAGCTCGAAACGAGCGATCTAGATGATTCTGCATACTTCGGACAGAACTCTCACCAAGATTGCCGCAGAAAATGCATATCTCAGCTTGAAACCTCACGAAAACCAAGATATCTCCGGTTCTGCACATCAAACGTACTGTGGAGTGGCGAAAACACCAGAAAACGTGTTTCTCGTATTAAGTTGCTCGAAAAGAACGTTCTTGATGATTCTGCATACTTCTCATAGATGAAACACCAAGATTATCGCCGAAAATGAATGTCTCAGCTTGAAACCCGACGAAAACCAAGATATCGCCGGTTCTGCAAACGCACTGTGGAGTCGTCAATACACAAGGTAACGTGTTTCTCGCATTAAATACCCCGAGAAGAGCGATCTCGTTGATTCTGCATACTTCTGACAGAAGTCGCACCAACATTATCGCAGAAAATGCATACCTCAGTATGAAAACCGACGAAAACCAAGATTTCGCCATTTCTGCATATCAAACGCACTGTGGAGTGTTCAAAACACCAGATAACGTGTTTTTCGCATTAAATAGCTCGAACAGAGCGATCTGGATGATTCTGCATACTTCTGACAGAAGACTCACCAAGATTATCGCAGAAAATGCATATTTTAGCTGGAAACCCCACAAAAACCAAGATTTAATATATATTCTTATAATTTAATTATTTTAACTTTATGAATTTTCAGAATAATTATAATAAATATAAAGTACGAAAATAATATAAATATATACACCAATTTAACTATAATAATATTAATATCCTTAATCTTAAATTTCATAGCTATAAATTTTTTTATTTTTTATTTAATATTTGAAATAAATTTATTATTAATTTTCTTTATAGTCATTTTCTGAGGATATGGTATATTTCGAATATTAGCAAGTTATAATTTGATATTTTATACTTTAGTTTTGTGGCGACCCTTCTGTCTACCACCGCTAGAGGGACAGAGACACAGGAGACCATTCTCATTCTCGCTAGCGCTCCCGAGAGGTCCTGTTTGTATATATACACCTTCCAACCTAACTCCTTCAGTCCCCCGCGTCTAAGGCACGGGTCTCCTAGAATGCCTTACTTGACGAGTCCACTAGGAGGCCCAGGACGAAACGCAACCTTTCCTTTTCCTACGATCCTCTCTATCATTCCTCCGCCTTCTATCCTCCGTCAACATAACAGCTCACAGTTTTATCATTACCTTTATTAATAATTATATTTTACATATTAAAATATAGAAAAAATTTATCTTTTCCTTATATAGAAATTAAAAAACTTAAATTATCTATATATATTTTAATTTATTTACTAATATCTTTTATAGTAAAAATTCCTATATTTACACTTCACAATTGATTATTAAAAGCCCATGTAGAAGCCTCATATATTGGATCTATAATTTTAGCTTCTATCATATTAAAACTTGGAAGATATGGCTTATTACGAATAATTATAATTTTAAAAAATTTAAATAAATTAAGAATTTATTTAATTTACTTAAGAATAATTGGAAGATTAATTTTAAGACTTTCATGTTTACGACAAATTGATATAAAAATCATTGTTGCTATATCTTCAATTATTCATATAGCTTTAATAATTAGAGGAATAATAACACTATCTTATATTGGAATAAAAGGAGGTATTTATATAATAGTTGCTCATGGTTTATGTTCATCAGGACTTTTTTATCTAATTAATATTATCTATAAACAAACTAATAGACGATTAATAATTTTAAATAAAGGTATAATAATTCTTATACCTTCTATAGCTTTAATATGATTCTTATTAAGATCATCAAATATAGCTGCTCCTATATCTTTAAATTTAATTAGTGAAATCACTTTACTAATTAGATTATTTAATTGATGTAACTATTTAATTTATATTATAATTATCTATTGTTTAATAAGATTTATTTATACTTTATATTTATATAGATATATTCAACATGGATTTACTAATATATTAAATTTTTATACTATCAAAATTAATAAATTAATTAATTTTCTTACTTAAATATTACATTGAATTCCAATCAATCTAATAATTATAAATTTAAATATTATTTATTTAAATAATTTAACTAAAATATTGATTTGTGATATCAAAAATGTATATATATATATATATATTACTTTAAATTATTATCAAAATAATAATTTTTAGAATCATTTTAACAATATGAAGAATCTTATTTTTTATAACTGCTTGTTATTTAATTATAATTAATAAAATTATTATTATTGAATGATTAATCTTAAATTTTAATTCAATAAAATTTAATTTATTTATTTTAGTTGATAATAAAACATTATTTTTTATTATAATAGTCAGATTAATTACAGCAATAGTTCTAATTTATAGAACTGAATATATAAAATTAAATAACAATCTTATAAATAAATTTTTATACTTAACTTTATTATTTTATTTATCAATAGTATTTATAATTTTAAGACCTAATATATTAACTATTTTATTAGGATGAGATGGTTTAGGATTAATCTCTTATTGTTTAATTATTTATTATAATAACAATAAAGCTTATAGAGCAGGATTATTAACTATTATTTTAAATCGAATTGGAGATATTTGTCTTTTAATATTAATTTGCTTTATAATAAAATTTAATTCATGAAACTTAATACTTTATAATTTAAATTTACCAATATTTATTCTTATTGTAATTATAACCTTTACAAAAAGAGCACAAATTCCTTTTAGAAATTGATTACCTGCTGCTATAATAGCTCCCACTCCTGTATCTTCTTTAGTTCATTCATCTACATTAGTAACTGCCGGAGTATATATCTTAATTCGATACAATACTTTAATTATAAATACAAATTTAAATAAATATTTATTAATTATTTCAAGATTAACTATACTAATTGCCGGATTAATAGCTATATTTGAAATAGATTTAAAAAAAATTATTGCTTTATCTACCTTAAGACAACTAGGATTTATAATAAGAATTTTATTTCTAGGTTTAGAAAACTTAGCCTTTTTTCATTTAATCATTCATGCAATATTTAAATCTTTAATATTTCTATGTTCAGGAAGATTTATTCATTATATAAATAGAAGTCAAGATATACGTGATTATAAAGGAATATTTATAATCTACCCATTTAAAAGATTAATTATAATATTTTCAATTTTATCTCTATGTGGATTCCCATTTTTATGTGGATTTTACTCCAAAGACTTAATTATAGAATTTTTTTTTATAATAAATTAAATTTTATAAGATTATTAAATTTAATACTTGGAACTATCTTTACAGTTGCATATTCAACTCGTTTAATTTTAACTTTACTACCCCAAAATTTACCTTTCTACAATAATTTAAATTTAAAAGAAAATAATATAATAAATTTTAGAATATTAATTATATTTATTATATCACTATTTTTTAGTAAAATTTATCTAAATATAATTTACTTAGATTATAATATTAATCTACCTAAAGTATATAAATTAATAATTATTAAATTATTAATTATTGGTATAATTATTGGCTATCAAATCTTTAAATCAAATAAAAAAAATTATCTATTAATTAATTTAACTGAAAGAATAATACTTATAAATATCTTCTATACCCATATTTATAAAATACCAGTAAAAATCATTTAAACTATGAAAAATTTATTGAAAAAAGATTATTTGAAATACTTATAGGAAAATTAATAAAAAATATTCTATATTATTTAACAATTATTAAATTTAGTATATTTAACTTCAACTATATAATTTCCTCTTTTTTTCTATTTATATTATTAATATTATTTATCTATTAAATTTAAATAGCTTATATAAGAGCATAATATTGAAAATACTAAAGAAATAATTTATTATTTTTAAATATATATATATATATGTTTATACATTTATTTATAAATAAATATGTATATTAATATTTTTATACTGAAAATATAAAGTTTTAATTAAACTATATAAACCTATTAAAAGAAATATGATAAATTAATATCTCTACAGAATTAGAAATTCTATTTTCAATTATTTCTTTAATTAGAATAAATTATTCAATAATCTTATTAACAATAAAATGCCTCTATTTGGCTTTAATTAAAATTTATATTAAATTATATAAATTAAATAATATATGAAGTAAAAAATTACAATTTAATTTCGACTTAAATATTGATTAACTAATAATCCATATATTCAAATTAAAATATTCACAATAAATAATGTATACATCATTCATAAACTAAAGAAAAAAGTATAATAAAAAAAAATAATAAAAAAATAATAAATATGTAACTAAAACCTATATACTTAACTAATAAAATAAATGGAACAATTAAAATAATTTCAATATCAAATACTAAAAATATTAAAGCTATTAAATAAAAAGGTACTGAAAATGGAATGAAAGCCTTAGTAATTGAATTAAACCCACATTCATAAGAACTTTTTTTTTCCTTATCAGAAATCTTAAAAATAGAAGAAAACACATTTAATAAATAAATTAAAATTATAATTAAAAAAATTAATCTAATATAAGATAACACCATTAACATCACTATATATATTACTAAAATAGAAATTTGTTAATTGGAAGTTAACTGTATTAAATTATACTATATATATAATATATTCATCAATAAATAAAAATATATAAAAATAATCAAATAACATCAACAAAATGTCAATATCATAAAGAACCTTCAAAATTAAAATGATGAATTTTTCTAAAATGATTTATATTCAATCGAAATAAAGAAAATATCAATATTAAAGTTCCTACAATAACATGCAGACCATGAAATCCAGTCCTTATATAAAAAATAGAACCAAAAATTCCATCATTAATTCTAAAAGAAGATTCTAAATATTCAATAAATTGAATTAAAGTAAAATAAATACCTAAAATAACTGTAAAAAATAATCTTAAATTAACTATATTAAAATTATTATGTAACAATCTATAATGACTTCAAGAAACTGATAATCCTGAAGAAATTAAAATAACAGAATTTAATAAAGGAATATCATAAGGATTAAATTGACTAATTATTTTACGAGGTCAAATATATCCTAATTCAATTCTTAAAGAAATACATCTATGAAAATAAGTTCAAAAAAAAGAAATAAAAAAAAATATTTCTGAAATAATAAATAAAATTATCCTAAACTTTAAAAACCCATAAACTATGAAAGTATGAAATCCTTGATATAAACTCTCTCGAATAATATCTCGTCATCATTGATATATAATTAATAAATTAATAAATAAATTAAAAAAAATAAATTCAAAATCATTTAAATAAAATCAATTAATAAAACCTAATATTGAATTTATTAATCTCATAGATGTCAAAAAAGGTCATGGTCTAACGGTTACTAAATGAAAAGGAAAATTTCTTATTATCATTTTATTTATTTAAATTCTGAAAAATACAATACTCTTAAAGTTGAAAATACATAAGCTTGAATAAATGATATACACAATTCTAAAACTACAAAAATATTTTGAATTAAAACAAATAAAATTATTAAAATCAATCCTATTTTAGAAATAAATCTACTTAATAAAATTATTACGTATTTCTCGCATTAAATAGCTCGAAAAGAGCGATCTCGATGATTCAGCATACTTCGGACAGAAGTCTCACCAAGATTATCGCAGAAAATGCATATCTCTGCTTGAAACCCTACGAAAACCAAGATATCGCCTGTTCTGCATATCCAACGCACTGTGGAGTGGTGAAAACAACCAGAGAACGTGTTTCTCGCATTAAATAGCTCGAGAAGAGCGATCTCGATGATTCAGCATACTTCGGACAGAAGTCTCACCAAGATTATCGCAGGAAATGCATATCTCATATTGAAACCCCACGAAAACCAAGATATCTCCGGTTCTGCATATCCAACGAACTGTGGAGTGGTGAAAACCCCAGAAAACGAGATTCTCGCATTAAATAGCTCGAAAAGAGCGCTCTCGATGTTTCTACATACTTCGGACAGATGTTTCACCAAGATTATTGTAGAAAATGCATATCTCAGCTTGAAACCCGACCGAAACCAAGATATCTCCGGTTCTGCATGTCAAACGTACCGTGGAGTGGTGAAAACACCAGAAAACGTGTTTCGCGCATTACGTAGCTCGAACAGAGCGTTCTCAAAGATTCTGCATACTTCTGACAGAAGTCTCACCAGGATTATCGTAGAAAATGCATATCTCAGCTTCAAACCCGACGAAAACCAAAATATCGCCGGTTCTGCATATCCAACGCACTGTGGAGTGGTGAAAACACCGGATAAGGTTTTTCTCGCATTAACTAGCTCGAAAAGAGCGATCTCGATGTTTCAGCATACTTCGGACAGAAGTCTCACCAGGATTATCGTAGAAAATGCATATCTCAGCTTGAAACCCGACCGAAACCAAGATATCTCCGGTTCTGCATGTCATACGCACTGTGGAGTGGTGAAAACACCAGATAACGTGTTTCTCGCATTAAATAGCTCGAAAAGAGCGTTCTCGAAGATCCTGCATACTTCTGACAGAAGTCTCACCAAGATTATCGTAGAAAATGCATATCTCAGCTTGAAACCCGACGAAAACCGAGTTATTTCCGGTTCTGCACATCAAACGTACCGTGGAGTGGTGAAAACACCAGAAAACGTATTTCGCGCATTAAGTAGCTCGAAAAGAGCGTTCTCGAAGATTCTGCATACTTCTGACAGAAGTCTCACCAGGATTATCGTAGAAAATGCATATCTCAGCTTGAAACCCGGCCGAAACCAAGATATCTCCGGTTCTGCATGTCAAACGTACTGTGGAGTGGTGAAAACACCAGAAAACGTGTTTCGTGCATTAAGTAGCTCGAAAAGAGCGATCTAGATGATTCTGCATACTTCTGACTGAAGTCTCACCAATATTATCGCAGAAAATGCATATCTCAGCTCGAAACCTCACGAAAACCAAGATATCGCTGGTACTGCATATCAAACGCACTGTGGAGTGGTGAAAACACCAGATAACGTGTTTCTCGCATTAAATAGCTCGAAAAGAGCGTTCTCGAAGATCCTGCATACTTCTGACAGAAGTCTCACCAAGATTATCGTAGAAAATGCATATCTCAGCTTGAAACCCGACGAAAACCGAGTTATCTCCGGTTCTGCACATCAAACGTACCGTCGAGTGGTGAAAACACCAGAAAACGTGTTTCGCGCATTAAGTAGCTCGAAAAGAGCGTTCTCGAAGATTCTGCATACTTCTGACAGAAGTCTCACCAGGATTATCGTAGAAAATGCATATCTCAGCTTCAAACCCGACGAAAACCAAAATATCGCCGGTTCTGCATATCAAACCAACTGTGGAGTGGTGAAAACACCAGATAACGTGTTTCTCGCATTAAATAGCTCGAAAAGTGCGATCTCGATGATTCTGCATACTTCTAACAGAAGTCTCACCAAGATTATCGCAGAAAATGCATATCTCAGCTTGAAACCCCACGAAAACCAAGATATCGCCGGTTCTGCACATCAAACGTACCGTGGAGTGGTGAAAACACCAGAAAACGTGTTTCGTGCATTAAGTTGCTCGAAAAGAGCGATCTAGATGATTCTGCATACATCTGACTGAAGTCTCACCAATATTATCGCAGAAAATGTATATCTCAGCTCGAAACCTCACGAAAATCAAGATGTAGCTTGTTCTGCATATCAAACGCACTGTGGAGTGGTGAAAACAACCAGAGAACGCGTTTCTCGCATTAAATAGCTCGAATAGTGCGATCTCGATGATTCTGCATACTTCTAACAGAAGTCTCACCAAGATTATCGCAGAAAATGCATATCTCAGCTTGAAACCCCACGAAAACCAAGATATCGCCGGTTCTGCATATCAAACCAACTGTGGAGTGGTGAAAACACCAGATAACGTGTTTCTCGCATTAAATAGCTCGAAAAGTGCGATCTCGATGATTCTGCATACTTCTTACAGAAGTCTCACCAAGATTATCGCAGAAAATGCATATCTCAGCTTGAAAGCCCACGAAACCCAAGATATCGCCGGTTTTGCATATCATACGCACTGTGGAGTGGGGAAAACACCAGATAACGTGTTTCTCGCATTAAATAGCTCGAAAAGAGCGTTCTCGAAGATCCTGCATACTTCTGACAGAAGTCTCACCAGGATTATCGTAGAAAATGCATATCTCAGCTTGAAACCCGACCGAAACCAAGATATCTCCGGTTCTGCATGTCAAACGTACTGTGGAGTGGTGAAAACACCATAAAACGTGTTTCGTGCATTAAGTAACTCGAAAAGTGCGATCTCGATGATTCTGCATACTTCTTACAGAAGTCTCACCAAGATTATCGCAGAAAATGCATATCTCAGCTTGAAACCCCACGAAACCCAAGATATCGCCGGTTTTGCATATCATACGCACTGTGGAGTGGGGAAAACACCAGATAACGTGTTTCTCGCATTAAATAGCTCGAAAAGAGCGTTATCGAAGATCCTGCATACTTCTGACAGAAGTCTCACCAGGATTATCGTAGAAAATGCATATCTCAGCTTGAAACCCGACGACAACCGAGTTATCTCCGGATCTGCACATCAAACGTACTGTGGAGTGGTGAAAACACCATAAAACGTGTTTCGTGCATTAAGTAACTCGAAAAGAGCGATCTCGATGATTCTGCATACTTCTAACAGAAGTCTCACCAAGATTATCGCAGAAAATGCATATCTCAGCTTGAAACCCCACGAAAACCAAGATATCGCCGGTTTTGCATATCATACGCACTGTGGAGTGGTGAAAACACCAGATAACGTGTTTCTCGCATTAAATAGCTCGAAAAGAGCGCTCTCGAGGATCCTGCATACTTCTGACAGAAGTCTCACCAAGATTATCGTAGAAAATGCATATCTCAGCTTGAAACCCGACGAAAACCGAGTTATCTCCGGTTCTGCACATCAAACGTACCGTGGAGTGGTGAAAACACCAGAAAACGTATTTCGCGCATTAAGTAGTTCGAAAAGAGCGTTCTCGAAGATACTGCATACTTCTGACAGAAGTCTCACCAATATTATCGCAGAAAATGCATATCTCAGCTCGAAACCTCACGAAAATCAAGATGTTGCCGGTTCTGCATATCAAACGCACTGTGGTGTGGTGAAAACAACCAGAGAACGTGTTTCTCGCATTAAATAGCTCGAATAGTGTGATCTCGATGATTCTGCATACTTCTAACAGAAGTCTCACCAAGATTATCGCAGAAAATGCATATCTCAGCTTGAAACCCCACGAAAACCAAGATATCGCCGGTTCTGCACATCAAACGTACCGTGGAGTGGTGAAAACACCAGAAAACGTGTTTCATGCATTAAGTAGCTCGAAAAGAGCGATCTAGATGATTCTGCATACTTCTGACTGAAGTCTCACCAATATTATCGCAGAAAATGTATATCTCAGCTCGAAACCTCACGAAAATCAAGATGTTGCTGGTTCTGCATATCAAACGCACTGTGGAGTGGTGAAAACAACCAGAGAACGCGTTTCTCGCATTAAATAGCTCGAATAGTGCGATCTCGATGATTCTGCATACTTCTAACCGAAGTCTCACCAAGATTATCGCAGAAAATGCATATCTCAGCTTGAAACCCCACGAAAACCAAAATATCGCCGGTTCTGCATATCAAACCAACTGTGGAGTGGTGAAAACACCAGATAACGTGTTTCTCGCATTAAATAGCTCGAAAAGTGCGATCTCGATGATTCTGCATACTTCTAACAGAAGTCTCACCGAGATTATCGCAGAAAAAGCATACCTCAGCTTGAAACCCGACGAAAACCGAGTTATCTCCGGTTCTGCACATCAAACGTACCGTGGAGTGGTGAAAACACCAGAAAACGTATTTCGCGCATTAAGTAGCTCGAAAAGAGCGTTCTCGAAGATTCTGCATACTTCTGACAGAAGTCTCACCAGGATTATCGTAGAAAATGCATATCTCAGCTTGAAACCCTACCGAAACCAAGATATCTCCGGTTCTGCATGTCAAACGTACTGTGGAGTGGTGAAAACACCAGAAAACGTGTTTCGTGCATGAAGTAGCTCGAAAAGTGCGATCTCGATGATTCTGCATACTTCTAACAGAAGTCTCACCAAGATTATCGCAGAAAATGCATATCTCAGCTTGAAACCCCACGAAAACCAAGATATCGCCGGTTTTGCATATCATACGCACTGTGGAGTGGTGAAAACACCAGATAACGTGTTTCTCGCATTAAATAGCTCGAAAAGAGCGTTCTCGAAGATCCTGCATACTTCTGACAGAAGTCTCACCAAGATTATCGTAGAAAATGCATATCTCAGCTTGAAACCCGACGAAAACCGAGTTATCTCCGGTTCTGCACATCAAACGTACCGTGGAGTGGTGAAAACACCAGAAAACGTATTTCGCGCATTAAGTAGTTCGAAAAGAGCGTTCTCGAAGATTCTGCATACTTCTGACAGAAGTCTCACCAGGATTATCGTAGAAAATGCATATCTCAGCTTGAAACCCCACGAAAACCAAGATATCGCCGGTTTTGCATATCATACGCACTGTGGAGTGGTGAAAACACCAGATAACGTGTTTCTCGCATTAAATAGCTCGAAAAGAGCGTTCTCGAAGATCCTGCATACCTCTGACAGAAGTCTCACCAAGATTATCGTAGAAAATGCATATCTCAGCTTGAAACCCGACGAAAACCGAGTTATCTCCGGTTCTGCACATCAACCGTACCGTGGAGTGGTGAAAACACCAGAAAACGTGTTTCGTGCATTAAGTATTTCGAAAAGAGCGTTCTCGAAGATTCTGCATACTTCTGACAGAAGTCTCACCAGGATTATCGTAGAAAATGCATATCTCAGCTTGAAACCCCACGAAAACCAAGATATCGCCGGTTCTGCATATCAAACGCACTGTGGAGTGGTGAAAACACCAGATAACGTGTTTCTCGCATTAAATAGCTCGAAAAGAGCGATCTAGATGATTCAGCATACTTCGGACAGAAGTCTCACCAAGATTATCGCAGGAAATGCATATCTCAGCTCGAAACCCCACGAAAACCAAGATATCTCCGGTTCTGCATATCCAACGAACTGTGGAGTGGTGAAAACACCAGATAACGTGTTTCTCGCATTAAGTAGCTCGAACAGAGCGTTCTCGAAGATTCTGCATACTTCTGACAGAAGTCTCACCAACATTATCGTAGAAAATGCATATCTCAGCTTGAAACCCGACCGAAACCAAGATATCTCCGGTTCTGCATGTCAAACGTACCGTGGAGTGGTGAAAACACCAGAAAACGTGTTTCGCGCATTACGTAGCTCGAACAGAGCGTTCTCAAAGATTCTGCATACTTCTGACAGTAGTCTCACCAGGATTATCGTAGAAAATGCATATCTCAGCTTCAAACCCGACGAAAACCAAAATATCGCCGGTTCTGCATATCCAACGCACTGTGGAGTGGTGAAAACACCGGATAAGGTTTTTCTCGCATTAACTAGCTCGAAAAGAGCGATCTCGATGTTTCAGCATACTTCGGACAGAAGTCTCACCAGGATTATCGTAGAAAATGCATATCTCAGCTTGAAACCCCACGAAAACCAAGATATCGCCGGTTCTGCATTTCAAACCAACTGTGGAGTGGTGAAACCACCAGATAACGTGTTTCTCGCATTAAATAGCTCGAAAAGTGCGACCTCGATGATTCTGCATACTTCTAACAGAAGTCTCACCAAGATTATCGCAGAAAATGCATATCTCAGCTTGAAACCCGACCGAAACCAAGATATCTCCGGTTCTGCATGTCATACGCACTGTGGAGTGGTGAAAACACCAGATAACGTGTTTCTCGCATTAAATAGCTCGAAAAGAGCGTTCTCGAAGATCCTGCATACTTCTGACAGAAGTCTCACCAAGATTATCGTAGAAAATGCATATCTCAGCTTGAACCCCGACGAAAACCGAGTTATTTCCGGTTCTGCACATCAAACGTACCGTGGAGTGGTGAAAACACCAGAAAACGTATTTCGCGCATTAAGTAGCTCGAAAAGAGCGTTCTCGAAGATTCTGCATACTTCTGACAGAAGTCTCACCAGGATTATCGTAGAAAATGCATATCTCAGCTTGAAACCCGGCCGAAACCAAGATATCTCCGGTTCTGCATGTCAAACGTACTGTGGAGTGGTGAAAACACCAGAAAACGTGTTTCGTGCATTAAGTAGCTCGAAAAGAGCGATCTAGATGATTCTGCATACTTCTGACTGAAGTCTCACCAATATTATCGCAGAAAATGCATATCTCAGCTCGAAACCTCACGAAAACCAAGATATCGCTGGTACTGCATATCAAACGCACTGTGGAGTGGTGAAAACACCAGATAACGTGTTTCTCGCATTAAATAGCTCGAAAAGTGCGATCTCGATGATTCTGCATACTTCTTACAGAAGTCTCACCAAGATTATCGCAGAAAATGCATATCTCAGCTCGAAACCTCACGAAAACCAAGATATCGCTGGTACTGCATATCAAACGCACTGTGGAGTGGTGAAAACACCAGATAACGTGTTTCGTGCATTAAGTTGCTCGAAAAGAGCGATCTAGATGATTCTGCATACATCTGACTGAAGTCTCACCAATATTATCGCAGAAAATGTATATCTCAGCTCGAAACCTCACGAAAATCAAGATGTTGCTTGTTCTGCATATCAAACGCACTGTGGAGTGGTGAAAACAACCAGAGAACGCGTTTCTCGCATTAAATAGCTCGAATAGTGCGATCTCGATGATTCTGCATACTTCTAACAGAAGTCTCACCAAGATTATCGCAGAAAATGCATATCTCAGCTTGAAACCCCACGAAAACCAAGATATCGCCGGTTCTGCATATCAAACCAACTGTGGAGTGGTGAAAACACCAGATAACGTGTTTCTCGCATTAAATAGCTCGAAAAGTGCGATCTCGATGATTCTGCATACTTCTTACAGAAGTCTCACCAAGATTATCGCAGAAAATGCATATCTCAGCTCGAAACCTCACGAAAACCAAGATATCGCTGGTACTGCATATCAAACGCACTGTGGAGTGGTGAAAACACCAGATAACGTGTTTCTCGCATTAAATAGCTCGAAAAGAGCGTTCTCGAAGATCCTGCATACTTCTGACAGAAGTCTCACCAAGATTATCGTAGAAAATGCATATCTCAGCTTGAAACCCGACGAAAACCGAGTTATCTCCGGTTCTGCACATCAAACGTACCGTCGAGTGGTGAAAACACCAGAAAACGTGTTTCGCGCATTAAGTAGCTCGAAAAGAGCGTTCTCGAAGATTCTGCATACTTCTGACAGAAGTCTCACCAGGATTATCGTAGAAAATGCATATCTCAGCTTCAAACCCGACGAAAACCAAAATATCGCCGGTTCTGCATTTCAAACCAACTGTGGAGTGGTGAAAACACCAGATAACGTGTTTCTCGCATTAAATAGCTCGAAAAGTGCGATCTCGATGATTCTGCATACTTCTAACAGAAGTCTCACCAAGATTATCGCAGAAAATGCATATCTCAGCTTGAAACCCCACGAAAACCAAGATATCGCCGGTTTTGCATATCATACGCACTGTGGAGTGGTGAAAACACCAGATAACGTGTTTCTCGCATTAAATAGCTCGAAAAGAGCGTTCTCGAAGATCCTGCATACTTCTGACAGAAGTCTCACCAAGATTATCGTAGAAAATGCATATCTCCGCTTGAAACCCGACGACAACCGAGTTATCTCCGGATCTGCACATCAAACGTACCGTGGAGTGGTGAAAACACCAGAGAACGTGTTTCTCGCATTAAATAGCTCGAATAGTGCGATCTCGATGATTCTGCATACTTCTGACAGAAGTCTCACCAAGATTATCGCAGAAAATGCATATCTCAGCTTGAAACCCCACGAAAACCAAGATATCGCCGGTTTTGAATATCATACGCACTGTGGAGTGGTGAAAACACCAGATAACGTGTTTCTCGCATTATATAGCTCGAAAAGAGCGTTCTCGAAGATCCTGCATACTTCTGACAGAAGTCTCACCAAGATTATCGTAGAAAATGCATATCTCAGCTTGAAACCCGACGAAAACCGAGTTATCTCCGGTTCTGCACATCAAACGTAGCGTGGAGTGGTGAAAACACCAGAGAACGTGTTTCTCGCATTAAATAGCTCGAAAAGTGCGATCTCGATGATTCTGCATACTTCTGACAGAAGTCTCACCAAGATTATCGCAGAAAATGCATATCTCAGCTTGAAACCCCACGAAAACCAAGACATCGCCGGTTTTGCATATCATACGCACTGTGGAGTGGTGAAAACACCAGATAACGTGTTTCTCGCATTAAATAGCTCGAAAAGAGCGTTATCGAAGATCCTGCATACTTCTGACAGAAGTCTCACCAGGATTATCGTAGAAAATGCATATCTCAGCTTGAAACCCGACCGAAACCAAGATATCTCCGGTTCTGCATGTCAAACGTACTGTGGAGTGGTGAAAACACCATAAAACGTGTTTCGTGCATTAAGTAACTCGAAAAGAGCGATCTCGATGATTCTGCATACTTCTAACAGAAGTCTCACCAAGATTATCGCAGAAAATGCATATCTCAGCTTGAAACCCCACGAAAACCAAGATATCGCCGGTTTTGCATATCATACGCACTGTGGAGTGGTGAAAACACCAGATAACGTGTTTCTCGCATTAAATAGCTCGAAAAGAGCGCTCTCGAGGATCCTGCATACTTCTGACAGAAGTCTCACCAAGATTATCGTAGAAAATGCATATCTCAGCTTGAAACCCGACGAAAACCGAGTTATCTCCGGTTCTGCACATCAAACGTACCGTGGAGTGGTGAAAACACCAGAAAACGTATTTCGCGCATTAAGTAGTTCGAAAAGAGCGTTCTCGAAGATTCTGCATACTTCTGACAGAAGTCTCACCAATATTATCGCAGAAAATGCATATCTCAGCTCGAAACCTCACGAAAATCAAGATGTTGCCGGTTCTGCATATCAAACGCACTGTGGTGTGGTGAAAACAACCAGAGAACGTGTTTCTCGCATTAAATAGCTCGAATAGTGTGATCTCGATGATTCTGCATACTTCTAACAGAAGTCTCACCAAGATTATCGCAGAAAATGCATATCTCAGCTTGAAACCCCACGAAAACCAAGATATCGCCGGTTCTGCACATCAAACGTACCGTGGAGTGGTGAAAACACCAGAAAACGTGTTTCATGCATTAAGTAGCTCGAAAAGAGCGATCTAGATGATTCTGCATACTTCTGACTGAAGTCTCACCAATATTATCGCAGAAAATGTATATCTCAGCTCGAAACCTCACGAAAATCAAGATGTTGCTGGTTCTGCATATCAAACGCACTGTGGAGTGGTGAAAACAACCAGAGAACGCGTTTCTCGCATTAAATAGCTCGAATAGTGCGATCTCGATGATTCTGCATACTTCTAACCGAAGTCTCAACAAGATTATCGCAGAAAATGCATATCTCAGCTTGAAACCCCACGAAAACCAAAATATCGCCGGTTCTGCATATCAAACCAACTGTGGAGTGGTGAAAACACCAGATCACGTGTTTCTCGCATTAAATAGCTCGAAAAGTGCGATCTGGATGATTCTGCATACTTCTAACAGAAGTCTCACCGAGATTATCGCAGAAAAAGCATACCTCAGCTTGAAACCCGACGAAAACCGAGTTATCTCCGGTTCTGCACATCAAACGTACCGTGGAGTGGTGAAAACACCAGAAAACGTATTTCGCGCATTAAGTAGCTCGAAAAGAGCGTTCTCGAAGATTCTGCATACTTCTGACAGAAGTCTCACCAGGATTATCGTAGAAAATGCATATCTCAGCTTGAAACCCGACCGAAACCAAGATATCTCCGGTTCTGCATGTCAAACGTACTGTGGAGTGGTGAAAACACCAGAAAACGTGTTTCGTGCATGAAGTAGCTCGAAAAGTGCGATCTCGATGATTCTGCATACTTCTAACAGAAGTCTCACCAAGATTATCGCAGAAAATGCATATCTCAGCTTGAAACCCCACGAAAACCAAGATATCGCCGGTTTTGCATATCATACGCACTGTGGAGTGGTGAAAACACCAGATAACGTGTTTCTCGCATTAAATAGCTCGAAAAGAGCGTTCTCGAAGATCCTGCATACTTCTGACAGAAGTCTCACCAAGATTATCGTAGAAAATGCATATCTCAGCTTGAAACCCGACGAAAACCGAGTTATCTCCGGTTCTGCACATCAAACGTACCGTGGAGTGGTGAAAACACCAGAAAACGTATTTCGCGCATTAAGTAGTTCGAAAAGAGCGTTCTCGAAGATTCTGCATACTTCTGACAGAAGTCTCACCAGGATTATCGTAGAAAATGCATATCTCAGCTTGAAACCCCACGAAAACCAAGATATCGCCGGTTTTGCATATCATACGCACTGTGGAGTGGTGAAAACACCAGATAACGTGTTTCTCGCATTAAATAACTCGAAAAGAGCGTTCTCGAAGATCCTGCATACTTCTGACAGAAGTCTCACCAAGATTATCGTAGAAAATGCATATCTCAGGTTGAAACCCGACGAAAACCGAGTTATCTCCGGTTCTGCACATCAACCGTACCGTGGAGTGGTGAAAACACCAGAAAACGTGTTTCGTGCATTAAGTAGTTCGAAAAGAGCGTTCTCGAAGATTCTGCATACTTCTGACAGAAGTCTCACCAGGATTATCGTAGAAAATGCATATCTCAGCTTGAAACCCCACGAAAACCAAGATATCGCTGGTACTGCATATCAAACGCACTGTGGAGTGGTGAAAACACCAGATAACGTGTTTCTCGCATTAAATAGCTCGAAAAGAGCGTTCTCGAAGATCCTGCATACTTCTGACAGAAGTCTCACCAGGATTATCGTAGAAAATGCATATCTCAGCTTGAAACCCGACCGAAACCAAGATATCTCCGGTTCTGCATGTCAAACGTACTGTGGAGTGGTGAAAACACCAGAAAACGTGTTTCGTGCATTAAGTAGCTCGAAAAGAGCGATCTCGATGATTCTGCATACTTCTAACAGAAGTCTCACCAAGATGATCGCAGAAAATGCATATCTCAGCTTGAAACCCCACGAAAACCAAGAAATCGCCGGTTTTGCATATCATACGCACTGTGGAGTGGTGAAAACACCAGATAACGTGTTTCTCGCATTAAATAGCTCGAAAAGAGCGTTCTCGAAGATCCTGCATACTTCTGACAGAAGTCTCACCAAGATTATCGTAGAAAATGCATATCTCAGCTTGAAACCCGACGAAAACCGAGTTATCTCCGGTTCTGCACATCAAACGTACCGTGGAGTGGTGAAAACACCAGAGAACGTGTTTCTCGCATTAAATAGCTCGAAAAGAGCGTTCCCGAAGATCCTGCATACTTCTGACAGAAGTCTCACCAAGATTATCGTAGAAAATGCATATCTCAGCTTGAAACCCGACGAAAACCGAGTTATCTCCGGTTCTGCATGTCAAACCTACTGTGGAGTGGTGAAAACACCAGAAAACGTGTTTCTCGCATTAAATAGCTCGAATAGTGCGATCTCGATGATTCTGCATACTTCGGACATAAGTCTCACCAAGATTATCGTATAAAATGAATATCTCAGCTTGAAACCCGACGAAAACGGAGTTATCTCCGGTTCTGCACATCAAACGTACCGTGGAGTGGTGAAAACACCAGAAAACGTGTTTCGCGCATTAAGTAGCTCGAAAAGAGCGTTCTCGAAAATTCTGCATACTTCTGACAGAAGTCTCACCAGGATTATCGTAGAAAATGCATATCTCAGCTTGAAACCCGACCGAAACCAAGATATCTCCGGTTCTGCATGTCAAACGTACTGTGGAGTGGTGAAAACACCAGAAAACGTGTTTCGTGCATTAAGTAGCTCGAAAAGAGCGATCTCGATGATTCTGCATACTTCGGACAGAAGTCTCACCAAGGTTATCGCCGGAAATGCATATCTCAGCTCGAAACCCCACGAAAACCAAGATATCTCCGGTTCTGCATATCCAACGAACTGTGGAGTGGTGAAAACACCAGATAACGTGTTTCTCGCATTAAGTAGCTCGAACAGAGCGTTCTCGAAGATTCTGCATACTTCTGACAGAAGTCTCACCAACATTATCGTAGAAAATGCATATCTCATCTTGAAACCCGACCGAAACCAAGATATCTCCGGTTCTGCAAGTCAAACGTACTGTGGAGTGGTGAAAACACCAGAAAACGTGTTTCGTGCATTAAGTAGCTCGAAAAGAGCGATCTAGATGATTCCGCATACTTCTGACTGAATTCTCACCAATATTATTTCAGAAAATGCATATCTCAGCTTGAAACCCCACGAAAACCAAGATATCGCCGGTTCTGCATATCAAACGCACTGTGGAGTGGTGAAAACACCAGATAACGTGTTTCTCGCATTAAATAGCTCGAGAAGAGCGTTCTCGAAGATACTGCATACATCTGACAGAAGTCTCACCAAGATTATCGTAGAAAATGCATATCTCAGCTTGAAACCCGACGAAAACCGAGTTATCTCCGGTTCTGCACATCAAACGTACCGTGCAGTGGTGAAAACACCAGAAAACGTGTTTCGCGCATTAAGTAGCTCGAAAAGAGCGTTCTCGAAGATTCTTCATACTTCTGACAGAAGTCTCACCAGGATTATCGCAGAAAATGCATATCTCAGCTTGAAACCCCACGAAAACCAAGATATCGCCGGTTCTGCATATCAAACGCACTGTGGAGTGGTGAAAACACCAGATAACGTGTTTCTCGCATTAAATAGCTCGAAAAGAGCGATCTAGATGATTCAGCATACTTCGGACAGAAGTCTCACCAAGATTATCGCAGGAAATGCATATCTCAGCTCGAAACCCCACGAAAACCAAGATATCTCCGGTTCTGCATATCCAACGAACTGTGGAGTGGTGAAAACACCAGATAACGTGTTTCTCGCGTTAAGTAGCTCGAACAGAGCGTTCTCGAAGATTCTGCATACTTCTGACGGAAGTCTCACCAACATTATCGTAGAAAATGCATATCTCATCTTGAAACCCGACCGAAACCAAGATATCTCCGGTTCTGCAAGTCAAACGTACTGTGGAGTGGTGAAAACACCAGAAAACGTGTTTCGTGCATTAAGTAGCTCGAAAAGAGCATTCTGGATGATTCTGCATACTTCTCATAGATGAAACACAAAGATTATCGCAGAAAATGCATATTTCAGCTGGAAACCCAACGAAACCGAATATATTGCAGTTTCCGCATGTCAAACGCACTGTGGAGTGCTGAAAACACCACAAAACCTGTTTTTCGCATTCAATAGCACGAAAACAGCGATTTCGGTGATTCTGCATACTTGTCACAGAAGAATCATGAGGATTATCACTGAAAATGCATATCTCATCTGGAAACCCCACGAAAACCAAGTTATCGGCGGCTCTACATATCAAACGCACTGTGGAGTGGTCAAAACACCAGAAAACTTGTTTTTTCGCATTAAATAGCTCGAAACGAGCGATCTAGACGATTCTGCATACTTCTGACTGAAGCCTCACCAATATTATCGCAGAAAATGCATATTTCAGCTGGAAACCCCACGAAAACCAAGTTATCGGAGGCTCTACATATAAAACGCACTGTGGAGTGGTCAAAACACCAGATAACGTGTTTCTCGCATTAAATAGCTCGAAAAGAGCGATAGCGATGATTCTGCATACTTCGGACAGAAGTCTCACCAATATTAATGCAGAATATGCATATCTCAGCTTGAAACCTCACGAAAATCAAGATGTCCCCGGTTCTGCATATCAAACGCACTGTGGAGTGGTGAAAACAACCAGATAACGTGTTTCTCGTATTAAATAGCTCGAAACGAGCGATCTAGATGATTCTGCATACTTCTGACTGTAGTCTCACCAATATTATCGCAGAAAATGCATATCTCAGCATGAAACCCGACGAAAACCAAGATGTCGCCGGTTTTGCATATCAAACGCACTGTGGGGTGGTGAAAACCCCAGAAAACGTGTTTCTCGCATTAAATAGCTCGAAAAGAGCGATCGAGATGATTCTGCATACTTCTGACAGAAGACTCACCAAGATTATCGCAGAAAATGCATATCTCAGCTGGAAACCCCACGAAAACCAAGATATCGCCGGTTCTGCATATCAGACGCACTGTGGAGTGGTGAAAACGCCAGAAAACGTGTTACTCGCATTAACTAGCTCCAAAAGAGCGCTCTGGATGATTCTGCATACTTCTCATAGATGAAACACAAAGATTATCGCAGAAAATACATATTTCAGCTGGAAATCCCACGAAAACCAAGTTATCGGCGGCTCTACATATCAAACGCACTGTGGAGTGGTCAAAACACCAGAAAACTTGTCTTTTCGCATTAAATAGCTCGACACGAGCGATCTAGATGATTCTGCATACTGCTGTCTGAAGTCTCACCAATATTATCGCAGAAAATGCATATCTCAGCTAGAAACCACACGAAACCAAGATATCTCCGGTTCTGCATATCAAACGCACTGTGGAATGTTGAAAACACCAGAAAACTTGTTTTTTCGCATTAAATAGCTCCAAACGAGCGATCTAGATGATTCTGCATACTTCTGACTGAAGTCTCACCAATATTATCGCAGAAAGTGCATATCTCAGCTAGAAACGTTACGAAAATCAAGATGTCGCCGGTTCTGCATATCAAACGCACTATGGAGTGGTGAAAACAACCAGATAACGTGTTTCTCGCATTAAATAGCTCGAAACGAGCGATCTAGATGATTCTGCATACTTCTGACTGAAGTCTCACCAAGATTATCGCTGAAAATGCATATCTCAGCTGGAAACACCGCGAAAATCAAGATATCGCCGGTTCTGCATATCAGACGCACTGTGGAGTGGTGAAAACACCAGAAAACGTGTTTCTCGAATTAACTAGCTCGACAAGAGCGTTCTCGATGATTCTGCATACTTCTCATAGATCAAACACCAAGATTATCGCAGAAAATGCATATTTCAGCTGGAAACCCCACGAAAACCAAGTTATCGGCGGCTCTACATATCAAGCGCACTGTGGAGTGGTCAAAACACCAGATAACCTGTTTCTCGCATTAAATAGCTCGAAAAGAGGGTTCTCGAAGATCCTGCATACTTCTGACAGAAGTCTCACCAAGATTATCGTAGAAAATGCATATCTCAGCTGGAAACACCGCGAAAATCAAGATATCGCCGGTTCTGCATATCAAACGCACTGTGGAGTGGTGAAAACACCAGAAAACGTGTTTCTTGCATTAAGTAGCTCGAAAAGGGCGATCTAGATAATTCTGCATACTTCTGACTGAAGTCTGACCAATATTATCGCAGAAAATGCATATCTCAGCTCGAAACCTCATGAAAATCAAGATGTTGCCGGTTCTGCATATCAAACGCACTGTGGAGTGGTGAAAACAACCAGAGAACGTGTTTCTCGCATTAAATAGCTCGAATAGTGCGATCTCGATGATTCTGCATACTTCGGACAGAAGTCTCACCAAGATTATCGTAAAAAATGCATATCTCAGCTTGAAACCCCACGAAAACCAAGATATCGCTGGTACTGCATATCAAACGCACTGTGGAGTGGTGAAAACACCAGATAACGTGTTTCTCGCATTAAATAGCTCGAAAAGAGCGTTCTCGAAGATCCTGCATACTTCTGACAGAAGTCTCACCAAGATTATCGTAGAAAATGCATATCTCAGCTTGAAACCCAACGAAAACCGAGTTATCTCCGGTTCTGCACATCAAACGTACCGTGGAATGGTGAAAACACCAGAAAACGTGTTTCGCGCATTAAGTAGCTCGAAAAGAGCGTTCTCGAAGATTCTGCATACTTCTGACAGAAGTCTCACCAGGATTATCGCAGAAAATGCATATCTCAGCTTGAAACCCCACGAAAACCAAGATGTCGCCGGTTCTGCATATCAAACGCACTGTGGAGTGGTGAAAACACCAGAAAACGTGTTTCGTGCATTAAGTAGCTAGAAAAGAGCGCTCTCGATGTATCTGCATACTTCGGACAGATGTTTCACCAAGATTATCGTAGAAAATGCATATCTCAGCTTGAAACCCGACGATAACCAAAATATCGCCGGTTCTGCATATCAAACCAACTGTGGAGTGGTGAAAACACCAGATAACGTGTTTCTCGCATTAATTAGCTCGAAAAGTGCGATCTCGATGATTCTGCATACTTCTAACTGAAGTCTCACCAAGATTATCGCAGAAAATGCATATCTCTGCTTGAAACCCCACGAAAACCAAGATATCTACTGTTCTGCATATCCAACGAACTGTGGAGTGGTGAAAACACCAGATAACGTGTTTCTCGCACTAACTAGCTCCAAAAGAGCGGTCTTGATGATTCTGCATACTTCGGACAGAAGTCTCACCAAAATTATCGTAAAAAATGCATATCTCAGCTTGAAACCCCGCGAAAACCAAGATATCGCTGTGTTCATCATATCAAACACACTGTGGAGTGGTGAAAACCCCAGAAAACGTGTTTCTCGCATTAAATAGCTCGAATAGAGCGATCTCGATGATTCTTCATACTTCGGACAGAAGTCTCAACAGGATTATCGTAAAGAATGCATATCTCAGCTTGAAACTACACGAAAGCCAAGATGGTTCTGCATATCAAACGCACTGTGGAGTGGTGAAAACACCGGATAAGGTTTTTCTCGCATTAACTAGCTCGAAAAGAGCGATCTCGATGTTTCAGCATACTTCGGACCGAAGTCTCACCAAGATTATCGCAGAAAATGCATATCTCAGCTTGAAACCCCACGAAAACCAAGATATCGCCGGTTCTGCATATCATACGCACTGTGGAGTGGTGAAAACACCAGATAACGTATTTCTCGCATTAAATAGCTCGAAACGAGCGATCTCGATGATTTAGCATACTTCGGACAATAGTCTCACCAAGATTATCGTAAAAAATGCATATCTCAGCTTGAAACCCCACGAAAACCAAGATATCGCTGGTTCTGCATATCAAACATACTGTGGGGTGCTGAAACCACCAGATAACGTGTTTGTCGCATTAAATAGCTCGAATAGAGCGATCTCGATGATTCTGCATACTTCGGACAGAAGTCTCACCAAGATTATCGTAAAAAATGCATATCACAGCATGAAACCCCACGAAAACCAAGATATCGCTGGTACTGCATATCAAACGCACTGTGGAGTGGTGAAAACACCAGATAACGTGTTTCTCGCATTAAATAGCTCGAAAAGTGCGATCTCGAAGATTCTGCATACTTCTGACAGAAGTCTCACCAGGATTATCGTAGAAAATGCATATCTCAGCTTGAAACCCCACGAAAACCAAGATATCGTTGGTTCTGCATATCAAACGCACTGTGGAGTGGTGAAAACACCAGATAACGTGTTTCTCGCATTAAATAGCTCGAAAAGAGCTCTCTCGATGGTTCTGCATACTTCGGACAGATGTTTCACCAAGCTTATCGCAGAAAATGCATATCTCAGCTTGAAACCCCACGAAAACCAAGATATCGTTGGTTCTGCATATCAAACGCACTGTGGAGTGGTGAAAACACCAGATAACGTGTTTCTCGCATTAAATAGCTCGAAAAGAGCTCTCTCGATGGTTCTGCATACTTCGGACAGATGTTTCACCAAGCTTATCGCAGAAAATGCATATCTCAGCTTGATACCCCACGAAAACCAAGATATCGCCGGTTCTGCATATCAAACCAACTGTGGAGTGGTGAAAACACCAGATAACGTGTTTCTCGCACTAACTAGCTCGAAAAGAGCGATCTCGGTGATTCAGCATACTTCGGACAGAAGTGTCACCAAGATTATCGCAGAAAATGCATATCTCAGCTTGAAACCCCACGAAAACCAAGATATCGCCGGTTCTGCATATCAAACGCACTGTGGAGTGGTAAAAACACCAGATAACGTGTTTCTCGCATTAAATAGCTCGAAACGAGCGATCTCGATGATTCTGCATACTTCGGACAGAAGTCTCAGCAAGATTATCGTAGAAAATGCATATCTGAGCTTGAAACCCCACGAAAACCAAGATATCTACTGTTCTGCATATCCAACGTACCGTGGAGTGGTGAAAACACCAGAAAACGTGTTTCGCGCATTAAGTAGCTCGCAAAGAGCGTTCTCGAAGATTCTGCATACTTCTGACAGAAGTCTCACCAAGATTATCGCAGGAAATGCATATCTCATCTTGAAACCCCACGAAAACCAAGATCTCGCTGGTACTGCATATCAAACGCACTGTGGAGTGGTGAAAACAACCAGAGAACGTGTTTCTCGCATTAAATAGCTCGAAAAGAACGATCTCGATGATTCAGCATACTTCGGACAGAAGTCTCACCAAGATTATCGCAGGAAATGCATATCTCAGCTTGAAACCCCACGAAAACCAAGATATCTCCGGTTCTGCATATCCAACGAACTGTGGAGTGGTGAAAACCCCAGAAAACGAGTTTCTCGCATTAAATAGCTCGAAAAGAGCGATCTCGATGATTCAGCATACTTCGGACAGAAGTCTCACCAAGATTATCGCAGAAAATGCATATCTCTGCTTGAAACCCCACGATAACCAAGATATCTACTGTTCTGCATATCCAACGAACTGTGGAGTGGTGAAAACCCCAGAAAACGTGTTTCTCGCACTAACTAGCTCGAAAAGAGCGATCTCGATGATTCAGCATACTTCGGACAGAAGTCTCACCAAGATTATCGCAGAAAATGCATATCTCAGCTTGAAACCCCACGAAAACCAAGATATCGCCGGTTTTGCATATCATACGCACTGTGGAGTGGTGAAAACACCAGATAACGTGTTTCGTGCTTTAAGTAGCTCGAACAGAGCGATCTAGATGATTCTGCATACTTCTGACTGAAGTCTCACCAATATTATCGCCGAAAATGCATATCTCAGCTCGAAACCTCACGAAAATCAAGATGTTGCCGGTTCTGCATATCAAACGCACTGTGGTGTGGTGAAAACAACCAGAGAACGTGTTTCTTACATTAAATAGCTCGAATAGTGTGATCTCGATGATTCTGCATACTTCTAACAGAAGTCTCACCAAGATTATCGCAGAAAATGCATATCTCAGCTTGAAACCCCACGAAAACCAAGATATCGCCGGTTTTGCATATCATACGCACTGTGGAGTGGTGAAAACACCAGATAACGTATTTCGCGCATTAAGTAGTTCGAAAAGAGCGTTCTCGAAGATTCTGCATACTTCTGACAGAAGTCTCACCAAGATTATCGCAGAAAATGCATATCTCAGCTTGAAACCCCACGAAAACCAAGATATCGCCGGTTTTGCATATCATACGCACTGTGGAGTGGTGAAAACACCAGATAACGTGTTTCTCGCATTAAATAGCTCGAAAAGAGCGTTCTCGAAGATCCTGCATACTTCTGACAGAAGTCTCACCAAGATAATCGTAGAAAATGCATATCTCAGCTTGAAACCCGACGAAAACCGAGTTATCTCCGGTTCTGCACATCAAACGTACCGTGGAGTGGTGAAAACACCAGAAAACGTATTTCGCGCATTAAGTAGTTCGAAAAGAGCGTTCTCGAAGATTCTGCATACTTCTGACAGAAGTCTCACCAGGATTATCGTAGAAAATGCATATCTCAGCTTGAAACCCCACGAAAACCAAGATATCGCTGGTACTGCATATCAAACGCACTGTGGAGTGGTGAAAACACCAGATAACGTGTTTCTCGCATTAAATAGCTCGAAAAGAGCGTTCTCGAAGATCCTGCATACTTCTGACAGAAGTCTCACCAAGATTATCGATGAAAATGCATATCTCAGCTTGAAACCCCACGAAAACCAAGATATCGCCGGTTTTGCATATCATACGCACTGTGGAGTGGTGAAAACTCCAGATAACGTGTTTCTCACATTAAATAGCTCGAAAAGAGCGATATAGATGATTCTGCATACTTCTGACTGAAGTCTCTCCAATATTATCGCAGAAAATGCATATCTCAGCTCGAAACCTCACGAAAATCAAGATGTTGCCGGTTCTGCATATCAAACGCACTGTGGAGTGGTGAAAACACCAGATAACGTGTTTCTCGCATTAAATAGCTCGAAAAGAGCGTTCTCGAAGATCCTGCATACTTCTGACAGAAGTCTCACCAGGATTATCGTAGAAAATGCATATCTCAGCTTGAAACCCCACGAAAACCAAGATATCGCTGGTACTGCATATCAAACGCACTGTGGAGTGGTGAAAACACCAGATAACGTGTTTCTCGCATTAAATAGCTCGAAAAGAGCGTTCTCGAAGATCCTGCATACTTCTGACAGAAGTCTCACCAAGATTATCGATGAAAATGCATATCTCTGCTTGAAACCCCACGAAAACCAAGATATCTACTGTTCTGCATATCCAACGAACTGTGGAGTGGTGAAAACCCCAGAAAACGTGTTTCTAGCATTAAATAGCTCGACAAGAGCGCTCTCGACGTTTCTGCATACTTCGGACAGAAGTCTCAACAAGATTATCGCAGAAAATGCATATCTCAGCTTGAAACCCCACGAAAACCAAGATATCGCCGGTTCTGCATATCAAACGGACTGTGGAGTGGTGAAAACACCAGAAAACGTGTTTCGTGCATTAAGTAGCTCGAAAAGAGCGATCTAGATGGTTCTGCATACTTCTGACAAAAGACCCACCAAGATTATCGCAGAAAATGCATATCTCAGCTGGAAACACTCCGAAAATCAAGATATCGCCTGTTCTGCATATCAAACGCACTGTGGAGTGGTGATAAACCAGAGAACGTGTTTCTCGCATTAAATAGCTCGAAAAGAGCGATCTCGATGATTCAGCATACTTCGGACAGAAGTCTCACCAAGATTATCGCAGAAAATGCATATCTCATCTTGAAACCCCACGAAAACCAAGATATCGCTGGTACTGCATATCCAACGTACTGTGGAGTGGTGAAAACACCAGATAACGTGTTTCTCGCATTAAATAGCTCGAAAAGTGCGATCTCGATGATTCTGCATACTTCTGACAGAAGTCTCACCAAGATTATCGTAGAAAATGCATATCTCAGCTTAAAACCCGACGAAAACCGAGTTATCTCCGGTTCTGCACATCAAACGTACCGTGGAATGGTGAAAACACCAGAAAACGTGTTTCGCGCATTAAGTAGCTCGAAAAGAGCGTTCTCGAAGATTCTGCATACTTCTGACAGAAGTCTCACCAGGATTATCGTAGAAAATGCATATCTCAGCTTGAATCCCGACCGAAACCAAGATATCTCCGGTTCTGCATGTCAAACGTTCTGTGGAGTGGTGAAAATACCAGAAAACGTGTTTCGTGCATTAAGTAGCTCGAAAAGAGCGATCTAGAAGATTCTGCATATTTCTGACAAAAGCCCCACCAAGATTATCGCAGAAAATGCATATCTCAGCTGGAAACACCACGAAAACCGAGTTATCTCCGGTTCTGCACATCAAACGTACCGTGGAGTGGTGAAAACACCAGAAAACGTGTTTCGTGCATTAAGTAGCTAGAAAAGAGCGCTCTCGATGTATCTGCATACTTCGGACAGATGTTTCACCAAGATTATCGTAGAAAATGCATATCTCAGCTTGAAACCCGACGATAACCAAAATATCGCCGGTTCTGCATATCAAACCAACTGTGGAGTGGTGAAAACACCAGATAACGTGTTTCTCGTATTAATTAGCTCGAAAAGTGCGATCTCGATGATTCTGCATACTTCTAACAGAAGTCTCACCAAGATTATCGCAGAAAATGCATATCTCTGCTTGAAACCCCACGAAAACCAAGATATCTACTGTTCTGCATATCCAACGAACTGTGGAGTGGTGAAAACCCCAGAAAACGTGTTTCTCGCACTAACTAGCTCCAAAAGAGCGATCTCGATGATTCTGCATACTTCGGACAGAAGTCTCACCAAAATTATCGTAAAAAATGCATATCTCAGCTTGAAACCCCGCGAAAACCAAGATATCGCTGTGTTCATCATATCAAACACACTGTGGAGTGGTGAAAACCCCAGAAAACGTGTTTCTCGCATTAAATAGCTCGAATAGAGCGATCTCGATGATTCTTCATACTTCGGACAGAAGTCTCAACAAGATTATCGTAAAGAATGCATATCTCAGCTTGAAACCCCACGAAAGCCAAGATATCGCTGGTTCTGCATATCAAACGCACTGTGGAGTGGTGAAAACACCGGATAAGGTTTTTCTCGCATTAACTAGCTCGAAAAGAGCGATCTCGATGTTTCAGCATACTTCGGACAGAAGTCTCACCAAGATTATCGCAGAAAATGCATATCTCAGCTTGAAACCCCACGAAAACCAAGATATCGACGGTTCTGCATATCATACGCACTGTGGAGTGGTGAAAACACCAGATAACGTATTTCTCGCATTAAATAGCTCGAAACGAGCGATCTCGATGATTTAGCATACTTCGGACAAAAGTCTCACCAAGATTATCGTAAAAAATGCATATCTCAGCTTGAAACCCCACGAAAACCAAGATATCGCTGGTTCTGCATATGAAACATACTGTGGGGTGCTGAAACCACCAGATGACGTGTTTGTCGCATTAAATAGCTCGAATAGAGCGATCTCGATGATTCTGCATACTTCGGACAGAAGTCTCACCAAGATTATCGTAAAAAATGCATATCACAGCATGAAACCCCACGAAAACCAAGATATCGCTGGTACTGCATATCAAACGCACTGTGGAGTGGTGAAAACACCAGATAACGTGTTTCTCGCATTAAATAGCTCGAAAAGCGCGATCTCGATGATTCTGCATACTTCGGACAGAAGTCACACCAAGATTATCGTAAAACATGCATATTTCAGCTTGAAACCCCGCGAAAACCAAGATATCGCTGTGTTCATCATATCAAACACACTGTGGAGTGGTGAAAACCCCAGAAAACGTGTTTCTCGCATTAAATAGCTCGAATAGAGCGATCTCGATGATTCTTCATACTTCGGACAGAAGTCTCAACAAGATTATCGTAAAGAATGCATATCTCAGCTTGAAACCCCACGAAAGCCAAGATATCGCTGGTTCTGCATATCAAACGCACTGTGGGGTGGTGAAAACACCGGATAAGGTTTTTCTCGCATTAACTAGCTCGAAAAGAGCGATCTCGATGTTTCAGCATACTTCGGACAGAAGTCTCACCAAGATTATCGCAGAAAATGCATATCTCAGCTTGAAACCCCACGAAAACCAAGATATCGCCGGTTCTGCATATCATACGCACTGTGGAGTGGTGAAAACACCAGATAACGTATTTCTCGCATTAAATAGCTCGAAACGAGCGATCTCGAAGATTCTGCATACTTCTGACAGAAGTCTCACCAGGATTATCGTAGAAAATGCATATCTCAGCTTGAATCCCGACCGAAACCAAGATATCTCCGGTTCTGCATGTCAAACGTTCTGTGGAGTGGTGAAAATACCAGAAAACGTGTTTCGTGCATTAAGTAGCTCGAAAAGAGCGATCTAGAAGATTCTGCATATTTCTGACAAAAGCCCCACCAAGATTATCGCAGAAAATGCATATCTCAGCTGGAAACACCACGAAAACCGAGTTATCTCCGGTTCTGCACATCAAACGTACCGTGGAGTGGTGAAAACACCAGAAAACGTGTTTCGTGCATTAAGTAGCTAGAAAAGAGCGCTCTCGATGTATCTGCATACTTCGGACAGATGTTTCACCAAGATTATCGTAGAAAATGCATATCTCAGCTTGAAACCCGACGATAACCAAAATATCGCCGGTTCTGCATATCAAACCAACTGTGGAGTGGTGAAAACACCAGATAACGTGTTTCTCGTATTAATTAGCTCGAAAAGTGCGATCTCGATGATTCTGCATACTTCTAACAGAAGTCTCACCAAGATTATCGCAGAAAATGCATATCTCTGCTTGAAACCCCACGAAAACCAAGATATCTACTGTTCTGCATATCCAACGAACTGTGGAGTGGTGAAAACCCCAGAAAACGTGTTTCTCGCACTAACTAGCTCCAAAAGAGCGATCTCGATGATTCTGCATACTTCGGACAGAAGTCTCACCAAAATTATCGTAAAAAATGCATATCTCAGCTTGAAACCCCGCGAAAACCAAGATATCGCTGTGTTCATCATATCAAACACACTGTGGAGTGGTGAAAACCCCAGAAAACGTGTTTCTCGCATTAAATAGCTCGAATAGAGCGATCTCGATGATTCTTCATACTTCGGACAGAAGTCTCAACAAGATTATCGTAAAGAATGCATATCTCAGCTTGAAACCCCACGAAAGCCAAGATATCGCTGGTTCTGCATATCAAACGCACTGTGGAGTGGTGAAAACACCGGATAAGGTTTTTCTCGCATTAACTAGCTCGAAAAGAGCGATCTCGATGTTTCAGCATACTTCGGACAGAAGTCTCACCAAGATTATCGCAGAAAATGCATATCTCAGCTTGAAACCCCACGAAAACCAAGATATCGACGGTTCTGCATATCATACGCACTGTGGAGTGGTGAAAACACCAGATAACGTATTTCTCGCATTAAATAGCTCGAAACGAGCGATCTCGATGATTTAGCATACTTCGGACAAAAGTCTCACCAAGATTATCGTAAAAAATGCATATCTCAGCTTGAAACCCCACGAAAACCAAGATATCGCTGGTTCTGCATATGAAACATACTGTGGGGTGCTGAAACCACCAGATGACGTGTTTGTCGCATTAAATAGCTCGAATAGAGCGATCTCGATGATTCTGCATACTTCGGACAGAAGTCTCACCAATATTATCGTAAAAAATGCATATCACAGCATGAAACCCCACGAAAACCAAGATATCGCTGGTACTGCATATCAAACGCACTGTGGAGTGGTGAAAACACCAGATAACGTGTTTCTCGCATTAAATAGCTCGAAAAGCGCGATCTCGATGATTCTGCATACTTCGGACAGAAGTCACACCAAGATTATCGTAAAACATGCATATTTCAGCTTGAAACCCCGCGAAAACCAAGATATCGCTGTGTTCATCATATCAAACACACTGTGGAGTGGTGAAAACCCCAGAAAACGTGTTTCTCGCATTAAATAGCTCGAATAGAGCGATCTCGATGATTCTTCATACTTCGGACAGAAGTCTCAACAAGATTATCGTAAAGAATGCATATCTCAGCTTGAAACCCCACGAAAGCCAAGATATCGCTGGTTCTGCATATCAAACGCACTGTGGGGTGGTGAAAACACCGGATAAGTTTTTTCTCGCATTAACTAGCTCGAAAAGAGCGATCTCGATGTTTCAGCATACTTCGGACAGAAGTCTCTCCAAGATTATCGCAGAAAATGCATATCTCAGCTTGAAACCCCACGAAAACCAAGATATCGCCGGTTCTGCATATCATACGCACTGTGGAGTGGTGAAAACACCAGATAACGTATTTCTCGCATTAAATAGCTCGAAACGAGCGATCTCGAAGATTCTGCATACTTCTGACAGAAGTCTCACCAGGATTATCGTAGAAAATGCATATCTCAGCTTGAATCCCGACCGAAACCAAGATATCTCCGGTTCTGCATGTCAAACGTTCTGTGGAGTGGTGAAAATACCAGAAATCGTGTTTCGTGCATTAAGTAGCTCGAAAAGAGCGATCTAGAAGATTCTGCATATTTCTGACAAAAGCCCCACCAAGATTATCGCAGAAAATGCATATCTCAGCTGGAAACACCACGAAAACCGAGTTATCTCCGGTTCTGCACATCAAACGTACCGTGGAGTGGTGAAAACACCAGAAAACGTGTTTCGTGCATTAAGTAGCTAGAAAAGAGCGCTCTCGATGTATCTGCATACTTCGGACAGATGTTTCACCAAGATTATCGTAGAAAATGCATATCTCAGCTTGAAACCCGACGATAACCAAAATATCGCCGGTTCTGCATATCAAACCAACTGTGGAGTGGTGAAAACACCAGATAACGTGTTTCTCGTATTAATTAGCTCGAAAAGTGCGATCTCGATGATTCTGCATACTTCTAACAGAAGTCTCACCAAGATTATCGCAGAAAATGCATATCTCTGCTTGAAACCCCACGAAAACCAAGATATCTACTGTTCTGCATATCCAACGAACTGTGGAGTGGTGAAAACCCCAGAAAACGTGTTTCTCGCACTAACTAGCTCCAAAAGAGCGATCTCGATGATTCTGCATACTTCGGACAGAAGTCTCACCAAAATTATCGTAAAAAATGCATATCTCAGCTTGAAACCCCGCGAAAACCAAGATATCGCTGTGTTCATCATATCAAACACACTGTGGAGTGGTGAAAACCCCAGAAAACGTGTTTCTCGCATTAAATAGCTCGAATAGAGCGATCTCGATGATTCTTCATACTTCGGACAGAAGTCTCAACAAGATTATCGTAAAGAATGCATATCTCAGCTTGAAACCCCACGAAAGCCAAGATATCGCTGGTTCTGCATATCAAACGCACTGTGGAGTGGTGAAAACACCGGATAAGGTTTTTCTCGCATTAACAAGCTCGAAAAGAGCGATCTCGATGTTTCAGCATACTTCGGACAGAAGTCTCACCAAGATTATCGCAGAAAATGCATATCTCAGCTTGAAACCCCACGAAAACCAAGATATCGCCGGTTCTGCATATCATACGCACTGTGGAGTAGTGAAAACACCAGATAACGTATTTCTCGCATTAAATAGCTCGAAACGAGCGATCTCGATGATTTAGCATACTTCGGACAAAAGTCTCACCAAGATTATCGTAAAAAATGCATATCTCAGCTTGAAACCCCACGAAAACCAAGATATCGCTGGTTCTGCATATGAAACATACTGTGGGGTGCTGAAACCACCAGATGACGTGTTTGTCGCAATAAATAGCTCGAATAGAGCGATCTCGATGATTCTGCATACTTCGGACAGAAGTCTCACCAAGATTATCGTAAAAAATGCATATCACAGCATGAAACCCCACGAAAACCAAGATATCGCTGGTACTGCATATCAAACGCACTGTGGAGTGGTGAAAACACCAGATAACGTGTTTCTCGCATTAAATAGCTCGAAAAGCGCGATCTCGATGATTCTGCATACTTCGGACAGAAGTCACACCAAGATTATCGTAAAACATGCATATTTCAGCTTGAAACCCCGCGAAAACCAAGATATCGCTGTGTTCATCATATCAAACACACTGTGGAGTGGTGAAAACCCCAGAAAACGTGTTTCTCGCATTAAATAGCTCGAATAGAGCGATCTCGATGATTCTTCATACTTCGGACAGAAGTCTCAACAAGATTATCGTAAAGAATGCATATCTCAGCTTGAAACCCCACGAAAGCCAAGATATCGCTGGTTCTGCATATCAAACGCACTGTGGGGTGGTGAAAACACCGGATAAGGTTTTTCTCGCATTAACTAGCTCGAAAAGAGCGATCTCGATGTTTCAGCATACTTCGGACAGAAGTCTCACCAAGATTATCGCAGAAAATGCATATCTCAGCTTGAAACCCCACGAAAACCAAGATATCGCCGGTTCTGCATATCATACGCACTGTGGAGTGGTGAAAACACCAGATAACGTATTTCTCGCATTAAATAGCTCGAAACGAGCGATCTCGATGATTTAGCATACTTCGGACAAAAGTCTCACCAAGATTATCGTAAAAAATGCATATCTCAGCTTGAAACCCCACGAAAACCAAGATATCGCTGGTTCTGCATATGAAACATACTGTGGGGTGCTGAAACCACCAGATAACGTGTTTGTCGCATTAAATAGCTCGAATAGAGCGATCTCGATGATTCTGCATACTTCGGACAGAAGTCTCACCAAGATTATCGTAAAAAATGCATATCACAGCATGAAACCCCACGAAAGCCAAGATATCGCTGGTACTGCATATCAAACGCACTGTGGAGTGGTGAAAACACCAGATAACGTGTTTCGCGCATTAAGTAGCTCGAAAAGAGCGTTCTCGAAGATTCTGCATACTTCTGACAGAAGTCTCACCAGGATTATCGTAGAAAATGCATATCTCAGCTTGAATCCCGACCGAAACCAAGATATCTCCGGCTCTGCATGTCAAACGTACTGTGGAGTGGTGAAAATACCAGAAAACGTGTTTCGTGCATTAAATAGATCGAATAGAGCGATCTCGATGATTCTGCATACTTCGGACAGAAGTCTCACTAAGATTATCGTAAAAAATGCATATCACAGCATGAAACCCCACGAAAACCAAGATATCGCTGGTACTGCATATCAAACGCACTGTGGAGTGGTGAAAACACCAGATAACGTGTTTCTCGCATTAAATAGCTTGAAAAGCGCGATCTCGATGATTCTGCATACTTCGGACAGAAGTCACACCAAGATTATCGTAAAACATGCATATTTCAGCTTGAAACCCCGCGAAAACCAAGATATCGCGGTGTTCATCATATCAAACACACTGTGGAGTGGTGAAAACCCCAGAAAACGTGTTTCTCGCATTAAATAGCTCGAATAGAGCGATCTCGATGATTCTTCATACTTCGGACAGAAGTCTCAACAAGATTATCGTAAAGAATGCATATCTCAGCTTGAAACCCCACGAAAACCAAGATATCGCTGGTTCTGCATATCAAACGCACTGTGGGGTGGTGAAAACACCAGATAACGTGTTTCGCGCATTAAGTAGCTCGAAAAGAGCGTTCTCGAAGATTCTGCATACTTCTGACAGAAGTCTCACCAGGATTATCGTAGAAAATGCATATCTCAGCTTGAATCCCGACCGAAACCAAGATATCTCCGGTTCTGCATGTCAAACGTACTGTGGAGTGGTGAAAATACCAGAAAACGTGTTTCGTGCATTAAGTAGCTCGAAAAGAGCGATCTAGAAGATTCTGCATATTTCTGACAAAAGACCCACCAAGATTATCGCAGAAAATGCATATCTCAGCTGGAAACACCACGAAAACCGAGTAATCTCCGGTTCTGCACATCAAACGTACCGTGGAGTGGTGAAAACACCAGAAAACGAGTTTCTCGCATTAAATAGCTCGAAAAGAGCGCTCTTAATGTTTCTGCATACTTCGGACAGATGTTTCACCAAGATTATCGTAGAAAATGCATATCTCAGCTTGAAACCCGACAGAAACCAAGATATCTCCGGTTCTGCATGTCAAACGTACTGTGGAGTGGTGAAAACACCAGATAACGTGTTTCGTGCATTAAGTAGCTAGAAAAGAGCGCTCTCGATGTATCTGCATACTTCGGACAGATGTTTCACCAAGATTATCGTAGAAAATGCATATCTCAGCTTGAAACCCCGCGAAAACCATGATATCGCTGTGTTCATCATATCAAACACACTGTGGAGTGGTGAAAACCCCAGAAAACGTGTTTCTCGCATTAAATAGCTCGAATAGAGCGATCTCGATGATTCTTCATACTTCGGACAGAAGTCTCAACAAGATTATCGTAAAGAATGCATATCTCAGCTTGAAACCCCACGAAAGCCGAGATATCGCTGGTTCTGCATATCAAACGCACTGTGGAGTGGTGAAAACACCGGATAAGGTTTTTCTCGCATTAACTAGCTCGAAAAGAGCGATCTCGATGTTTCAGCATACTTCGGACAGAAGTCTCACAAAGATTATCGCAGAAAATGCATATCTCAGCTTGAAACCCCACGAAAACCAAGATATCGCCGGTTCTGCATATCATACGCACTGTGGAGTGGTGAAAGCACCAGATAACGTGTTTCTCGCATTAAATAGCTCGAAACGAGCGATCTCGATGATTTAGCATACTTCGGACAAAAGTCTCACCAAGATTATCGTAAAAAATGCATATCTCAGCTTGAAACCCCACGAAAACCAAGATATCGCTGGTTCTGCATATGAAACATACTGTGGGGTGCTGAAACCACCAGATAACGTGTGTGTCGCATTAAATAGCTCGAATAGAGCGATCTCGATGATTCTGCATACTTCGGACAGAAGTCTCACCAAGATTATCGTAAAAAATGCATATCACAGCATGAAACCCCACGAAAGCCAAGATATCGCTGGTACTGCATATCAAACGCACTGTGGAGTGGTGAAAACACCAGATAACGTGTTTCGCGCATTAAGTAGCTCGAAAAGAGCGTTCTCGAAGATTCTGCATACTTCTGACAGAAGTCTCACCAGGATTATCGTAGAAAATGCATATCTCAGCTTGAATCCCGACCGAAACCAAGATATCTCCGGCTCTGCATGTCAAACGTACTGTGGAGTGGTGAAAATACCAGAAAACGTGTTTCGTGCATTAAATAGCTCGAATAGAGCGATCTCGATGATTCTGCATACTTCGGACAGAAGTCTCACTAAGATTATCGTAAAAAATGCATATCACAGCATGAAACCCCACGAAAACCAAGATATCGCTGGTACTGCATATCAAACGCACTGTGGAGTGGTGAAAACACCAGATAACGTGTTTCTCGCATTAAATAGCTTGAAAAGCGCGATCTCGATGATTCTGCATACTTCGGACAGAAGTCACACCAAGATTATCGTAAAACATGCATATTTCAGCTTGAAACCCCGCGAAAACCAAGATATCGCGGTGTTCATCATATCAAACACACTGTGGAGTGGTGAAAACCCCAGAAAACGTGTTTCTCGCATTAAATAGCTCGAATAGAGCGATCTCGATGATTCTTCATACTTCGGACAGAAGTCTCAACAAGATTATCGTAAAGAATGCATATCTCAGCTTGAAACCCCACGAAAACCAAGATATCGCTGGTTCTGCATATCAAACGCACTGTGGGGTGGTGAAAACACCAGATAACATGTTTCGCGCATTAACTAGCTCGAAAAGAGCGTTCTCGAAGATTCTGCATACTTCTGACAGAAGTCTCACCAGGATTATCGTAGAAAATGCATATCTCAGCTTGAATCCCGACCGAAACCAAGATATCTCCGGTTCTGCATGTCAAACGTACTGTGGAGTGGTGAAAATACCAGAAAACGTGTTTCGTGCATTAAGTAGCTCGAAAAGAGCGATCTAGAAGATTCTGCATATTTCTGACAAAAGACCCACCAAGATTATCGCAGAAAATTCATATCTCAGCTGGAAACACCACGAAAACCGAGTAATCTCCGGTTCTGCACATCAAACGTACCGTGGAGTGGTGAAAACACCAGAAAACGAGTTTCTCGCATTAAATAGCTCGAAAAGAGCGCTCTTAATGTTTCTGCATACTTCGGACAGATGTTTCACCAAGATTATCGTAGAAAATGCATATCTCAGCTTGAAACCCGACAGAAACCAAGATATCTCCGGTTCTGCATGTCAAACGTACTGTGGAGTGGTGAAAACACCAGATAACGTGTTTCGTGCATTAAGTAGCTAGAAAAGAGCGCTCTCGATGTATCTGCATACTTCGGACAGATGTTTCACCAAGATTATCGTAGAAAATGCATATCTCAGCTTGAAACCCCGCGAAAACCAAGATATCGCTGTGTTCATCATATCAAACACACTGTGGAGTGGTGAAAACCCCAGAAAACGTGTTTCTCGCATTAAATAGCTCGAATAGAGCGATCTCGATGATTCTTCATACTTCGGACAGAAGTCTCAACAAGATTATCGTAAAGAATGCATATCTCAGCTTGAAACCCCACGAAAGCCGAGATATCGCTGGTTCTGCATATCAAACGCACTGTGGAGTGGTGAAAACACCGGATAAGGTTTTTCTCGCATTAACTAGCTCGAAAAGAGCGATCTCGATGTTTCAGCATACTTCGGACAGAAGTCTCACCAAGATTATCGCAGAAAATGCATATCTCAGCTTGAAACCCCACGAAAACCAAGATATCGCCGGTTCTGCATATCATACGCACTGTGGAGTGGTGAAAACACCAGATAACGTGTTTCTCGCATTAAATAGCTCGAAACGAGCGATCTCGATGATTTAGCATACTTCGGACAAAAGTCTCACCAAGATTATCGTAAAAAATGCATATCTCAGCTTGAAACCCCACGAAAACCAAGATATCGCTGGTTCTGCATATGAAACATACTGTGGGGTGCTGAAACCACCAGATAACGTGTGTGTCGCATTAAATAGCTCGAATAGAGCGATCTCGATGATTCTGCATACTTCGGACAGAAGTCTCACCAAGATTATCGTAAAAAATGCATATCACAGCATGAAACCCCACGAAAGCCAAGATATCGCTGGTACTGCATATCAAACGCACTGTGGAGTGGTGAAAACACCAGATAACGTGTTTCGCGCATTAAGTAGCTCGAAAAGAGCGTTCTCGAAGATTCTGCATACTTCTGACAGAAGTCTCACCAGGATTATCGTAGAAAATGCATATCTCAGCTTGAATCCCGACCGAAACCAAGATATCTCCGGCTCTGCATGTCAAACGTACTGTGGAGTGGTGAAAATACCAGAAAACGTGTTTCGTGCATTAAATAGCTCGAATAGAGCGATCTCGATGATTCTGCATACTTCGGACAGAAGTCTCACTAAGATTATCGTAAAAAATGCATATCACAGCATGAAACCCCACGAAAACCAAGATATCGCTGGTACTGCATATCAAACGCACTGTGGAGTGGTGAAAACACCAGATAACGTGTTTCTCGCATTAAATAGCTTGAAAAGCGCGATCTCGATGATTCTGCATACTTCGGACAGAAGTCACACCAAGATTATCGTAAAACATGCATATTTCAGCTTGAAACCCCGCGAAAACCAAGATATCGCGGTGTTCATCATATCAAACACACTGTGGAGTGGTGAAAACCCCAGAAAACGTGTTTCTCGCATTAAATAGCTCGAATAGAGCGATCTCGATGATTCTTCATACTTCGGACAGAAGTCTCAACAAGATTATCGTAAAGAATGCATATCTCAGCTTGAAACCCCACGAAAACCAAGATATCGCTGGTTCTGCATATCAAACGCACTGTGGGGTGGTGAAAACACCAGATAACGTGTTTCGCGCATTAAGTAGCTCGAAAAGAGCGTTCTCGAAGATTCTGCATACTTCTGACAGAAGTCTCACCAGGATTATCGTAGAAAATGCATATCTCAGCTTGAATCCCGACCGAAACCAAGATATCTCCGGTTCTGCATGTCAAACGTACTGTGGAGTGGTGAAAATACCAGAAAACGTGTTTCGTGCATTAAGTAGCTCGAAAAGAGCGATCTAGAAGATTCTGCATACTTCGGACAGAAGTCTCACCAGGATTATCGTAGAAAATGCATATCTCAGCTTGAAACCCCGCGAAAACCAAGATATCGCTGTGTTCATCATATCAAACACACTGTGGAGTGGTGAAAACCCCAGAAAACGTGTTTCTCGCATTAAATAGCTCGAATAGAGCGATCTCGATGATTCTTCATACTTCGGACAGAAGTCTCAACAAGATTATCGTAAAGAATGCATATCTCAGCTTGAAACCCCACGAAAGCCAAGATATCGACGGTTCTGCATATCATACGCACTGTGGAGTGGTGAAAACACCAGATAACGTATTTCTCGCATTAAATAGCTCGAAACGAGCGATCTCGATGATTTAGCATACTTCGGACAAAAGTCTCACCAAGATTATCGTAAAAAATGCATATCTCAGCTTGAAACCCCACGAAAACCAAGATATCGCCGGTACTGCATATCAAACGCACTGTGGAGTGGTAAAAACACCAGATAACGTGTTTCTCGCATTAAATAGCTAGAAAAGTGCGATCTCGAAGATTCTGCATACTTCTGACAGAAGTCTCACCAGGATTATCGTAGAAAATGCATATCTCAGCTTGAAACCCCGCGAAAACCAAGATATCGCTGTGTTCATCATATCAAACACACTGTGGAGTGGTGAAAACCCCAGAAAACGTGTTTCTCGCATTAAATAGCTCGAATAGAGCGATCTCGATGATTCTTCATACTTCGGACAGAAGTCTCAACAAGATTATCGTAAAGAATGCATATCTCAGCTTGAAACCCCACGAAAGCCGAGATATCGCTGGTTCTGCATATCAAACGCACTGTGGAGTGGTGAAAACACCGGATAAGGTTTTTCTCGCATTAACTAGCTCGAAAAGAGCGATCTCGATGTTTCAGCATACTTCGGACAGAAGTCTCACCAAGATTATCGCAGAAAATGCATATCTCAGCTTGAAACCCCACGAAAACCAAGATATCGCCGGTTCTGCATATCATACGCACTGTGGAGTGGTGAAAACACCAGATAACGTGTTTCTCGCATTAAATAGCTCGAAACGAGCGATCTCGATGATTTAGCATACTTCGGACAAAAGTCTCACCAAGATTATCGTAAAAAATGCATATCTCAGCTTGAAACCCCACGAAAACCAAGATATCGCTGGTTCTGCATATGAAACATACTGTGGGGTGCTGAAACCACCAGATAACGTGTGTGTCGCATTAAATAGCTCGAATAGAGCGATCTCGATGATTCTGCATACTTCGGACAGAAGTCTCACCAACATTATCGTAAAAAATGCATATCACAGCATGAAACCCCACGAAAACCAAGATATCGCTGGTACTGCATATCAAACGCACTGTGGAGTGGTGAAAACACCAGATAACGTGTTTCTCGCATTAAATAGCTAGAAAAGTGCGATCTCGAAGATTCTGCATACTTCTGACAGAAGTCTCACCAGGATTATCGTAGAAAATGCATATCTCAGCTTGAAACCCGACCGAAACCAAGATATCTCCGGTTCTGCATGTCAAACGTACTGTGGAGTGGTGAAAACACCAGAAAACGTGTTTCTCGCATGAAATAGCTCGAAAAGCGCGATCTCGATGAGTCTGCATACTTCTGACTGAAGTCTCACCAATATTATCGCAGAAAATGCATATCTCAGCTTGAAACCCCGCGAAAACCAAGATATCGTTGGTTCTGCATATCAAACGCACTGTGGAGTGGTGAAAACACCAGATAACGTGTTTCTCGCATTAAATAGCTCGAAAAGAGCGATCTAGATGATTCAGCATACTTCGGACAGAAGTCTCACCAAGATTATCGCAGGAAATGCATATCTCAGCTTGAAACCCCGCGAAAACCAAGATATCGCTGTGTTCATCATATCAAACACACTGTGGAGTGGTGAAAACCCCAGAAAACGTGTTTCTCGCATTAAATAGCTCGAATAGAGCGATCTCGATGATTCTTCATACTTCGGACAGAAGTCTCAACAAGATTATCGTAAAGAATGCATATCTCAGCTTGAAACCCCACGAAAGCCAAGATATCGCTGGTTCTGCATATCAAACGCACTGTGGAGTGGTGAAAACACCGGATAAGGTTTTTCTCGCATTAACTAGCTCGAAAAGAGCGATCTCGATGTTTCAGCATACTTCGGACAGAAGTCTCACCAAGATTATCGCAGAAAATGCATATCTCAGCTTGAAACCCCACGAAAACCCAGATATCGACGGTTCTGCATATCATACGCACTGTGGTGTGGTGAAAACACCAGATAACGTATTTCTCGCATTAAATAGCTCGAAACGAGCGATCTCGATGATTTAGCATACTTCGGACAAAAGTCTCACCAAGATTATCGTAAAAAATGCATATCTCAGCTTGAAACCCCACGAAAACCAAGATATCGCCGGTACTGCATATCAAACGCACTGTGGAGTGGTAAAAACACCAGATAACGTGTTTCTCGCATTAAATAGCTAGAAAAGTGCGATCTCGAAGATTCTGCATACTTCTGACAGAAGTCTCACCAGGATTATCGTAGAAAATGCATATCTCAGCTTGAAACCCCGCGAAAACCAAGATATCGCTGTGTTCATCATATCAAACACACTGTGGAGTGGTGAAAACCCCAGAAAACGTGTTTCTCGCATTAAATAGCTCGAATAGAGCGATCTCGATGATTCTTCATACTTCGGACAGAAGTCTCAACAAGATTATCGTAAAGAATGCATATCTCAGCTTGAAACCCCACGAAAGCCAAGATATCGACGGTTCTGCATATCATACGCACTGTGGAGTGGTGAAAACACCAGATAACGTATTTCTCGCATTAAATAGCTCGAAACGAGCGATCTCGATGATTTAGCATACTTCGGACAAAAGTCTCACCAAGATTATCGTAAAAAATGCATATCTCAGCTTGAAACCCCACGAAAACCAAGATATCGCTGGTTCTGCATATCAAACATACTGTGGGGTGCTGAAACCACCAGATAACGTGTTTGTCGCATTAAATAGCTCGAATAGAGCGATCTCGATGATTCTGCATACTTCGGACAGAAGTCTCACCAAGATTATCGTAAAAAATGCATATCACAGCATGAAACCCCACGAAAACCAAGATATCGCCGGTACTGCATATCAAACGCACTGTGGAGTGGTGAAAACACCAGATAACGTGTTTCTCGCATTAAATAGCTAGAAAAGTGCGATCTCGAAGATTCTGCATACTTCTGACAGAAGTCTCACCAGGATTATCGTAGAAAATGCATATCTCAGATGCAACCCGACCGAAACCAAGGTATCTCCGGTTCTGCATGTCAAACGTACTGTGGAGTGGTGAAAACACCAGAAAACGTGTTTCGTGCATTAAGTAGCTCGAAAAGAGCGTTCTCGAAGTTTCTGCATACTTCTGACAGAAGTATCACCAACATTATCGTAGAAAATGCATATCTCAGCTGGAAACACCACGAAAATCAAGATATCGCCGGTTCTGCATATCAAACCAACTGTGGAGTGGAGAAAACACCAGAAAACGTGTTTCGTGCATTAAGTAGCTCGAAAAGAGCGTTCTCGAAGTTTCTGCATACTTCTGACAGAAGTCTCACCAACATTATCGTAGAAAATGCATATCTCATCTTGAAACCCCACGAAAACCAAGATATCGCTGGTTCTGCATATCAAACATACTGTGGGGTGCTGAAAACACCAGACAACGAGTTTGTGGCCTTAAATAGCTCGAATAGAGCGATCTTGATGATTCTGCATACTTCGGACAGAAGTCTCACCAAGATTATCGTAAAAAATTCATATCTCAGCATGAAACCCCACGAAAACCAAGATATCGCTGGTACTGCATATCAAACGCACTGTGGAGTGGTGAAAACACCAGATAACGTGTTTCTCGCATTAAATAGCTCGAAAAGTGCGATCTCGAAGATTCTGCATACTTCTGACAGAAGTCTCACCAGGATTATCGTAGAAAATGCATATCTCAGCTCGAAACCTCACGAAAATCAAGATGTTGCCGGTTCTGCATATCAAACGCACTGTGGAGTGGTGAAAACACCAGAAAACGTGTTTCGTTCATTAAGTAGCTCGAAAAGAGAGTTCTCGAAGATTCTGCATACTTCTGACAGAAGTCTCCCCAACATTATCGTAAAACATGCATATCTCAGCTTGATACCCCACGAAAACCAAGATATCGCCGGTTCTGCATATCAAACGCACTGTGGAGTGGTGAAAACAACCATATAACGAGTTCCTCGCATTAAATAGCTCGAATAGAGCGATCTCGATGATTCGGCATACTTCTGACAGAAGACTCACCCAGATTATCGCAGAAAAAACATATCTCAGCTGGAAACCGCACGAAAACCAAGTTATCGGCGGCTATTCATATCAAGCGCACTGTGGACTGGTAAAAACACCAGAAAACGTGTTTCTCGCATTAACTAGCTCGAAAAGAGCGTTCTCGATGATTCTGCATGCTTCTCATAGATGAAACACCAAGATTATCGCAGAAAATGCATATTTCAGCTGGAAACCCCACGAAATCCAAGTTATCGGCGGCTCGACATATCAATCGCACTGTGGAGTGGTCAAAACACCAGATAACGTGTTTCTCGCATTAAATAGCTCGAAAAGAGCGATATCGATGATTCTGCATACTTCTGACAGAAGACTCACCAAGAGTATCGCAGAAAATGCATATCTCAGCTAGAAACCCCACGAAAACCAAGATATCGCCTGTTCTGCTTATCAGACGCACTTTGGAGTGGTGAAAACGTCAGAAAACGTGTTTCTCGCATTAACTAGCTCGAAAAGAGCGTTCTCGATGATTCTGCATACTTCTCATAGATGAAACACCAAGATTATCGCACAAAATGCATATCTCAGCTGGAAACCCCACTAAAACCAAGATATCGCCGGTTCTGCAAATCAGACGCACTGTGGAGTGGTGAAAACACCAGAAAACGGGTTTCTCGCATTAACTAGCTCGAAAAGAGCGTTCTCGAAGATTCTGCATACTTCTCATAGATGAAACACCAAGATTATCGCAGAAAATGCATATTTCAGCTGGAAACCCCACGAAAACCAAGTTATCGGCGGCTCTACATATCAAACGCACTGTGGAGTGGTCAAAACACCAGATAACGTGTTTCTCGCATTAAATAGCTCGAAAAGAGCGATATCGATGATTCTGCATACTTCTGACAGAAGTCTCAACAAGATTATCGTAAAGAATGCATATCTCAGCTTGAAACCCCACGAAAGCCAAGATATCGCTGGTTCTGCATATCGAACGCACTGTGGAGTGGTGACAACACCGGATAAGGTTTTTCTCGCATTAACCAGCTCGAAAAGAGCGATCTCGATGTTTCAGCATACTTCGGACAGAAGTCTCACCAAGATTATCGCAGAAAATGCATATCTCAGCTTGAAACCCCACGAAAACCAAGTTATCGCCGGTTCTGCATATCATACGCACTGTGGAGTGGTGAAAACACCAGATAACGTGTTTCTCGCATTAAATAGCTCGAAACGAGCGATCTCGATGATTAAGCATACTTCGGACAGAAGTCTCACCAAGATCATCGTAAAAAATGCATATCTCAGCTTGAAACCCCACGAAAACCAAGATATCGCTGGTTCTGCATATCAAACATACTGTGGGGTGCTGAAAACACCAGATAACGAGTTTGTGGCATTAAATAGCTCGAATAGAGCGTTCTCGATGATTCTGCATACTTCGGACAGAAGTCTCACCAAGATTATCGTAAAAAATTCATATCTCAGCATGAAACCCCACGAAAACCAAGATATCGCTGGTACTGCATATCAAACGCACTGTGGAGTGGTGAAAAGACCAGATAACGTGTTTCTCGCATTAAATAGCTCGAAAAGTGCGATCTCGAAGATTCTGCATACTTCTGACAGAAGTCTCACCAGGATTATCGTAGAAAATGCATATCTCAGCTCGAAACCTCACGAAAATCAAGATGTTGCCGGTTCTGCATATCAAACGCACTGTGGAGTGGTGAAAACACCAGAAAACGTGTTTCGTGCATTAAGTAGCTCGAACAGAGAGTTCTCGAGGATTCTGCATACTTCTGACAGAAGTCTCACCAACATTATCGTAGAAAATGCATATCTCAGCTGGAAACACCACGAAAATCAAGATATCGCCTGTTCTGCATATCAAACCAACTGTGGAGTGGTGAAAACACCAGATAACGTGTTTCTCGCATTAAATAGCTCGAAAAGCGCGATCTCGATGATTCTGCATACTTAGGACATATGTTTCACCAAGATTATCGTAAAACATGCATATCTCAGCTTGATACCCCACGAAAACCAAGATATCGCCGGTTCTGCATATCAAACGCACTGTGGAGTGGTGAAAACACCAGATAACGTGTTTCTCGCATTAACTAGCTCGAAAAGAGCGTTCTCGATGATTCTGCATACTTCTCATAGATGAAACACCAAGATTATCGCAGAAAATGCATATCTCAGCTGGAAACCCCACGAAAGTCAAGATGTCGCCGGTTCTGCATATCAAACGCACTGTGGAGTGGTGAAAACACCAGATAACGTGTTTCTCGCATTAACTAGCTCGAAAAGAGCGTTCTCGATGATTCTGCATCCTTCTCATAGATGAAACACCAAGATTATCGCAGAAAATGCATATCTCAGCAGGAAACCCCACGAAAACCAAGATATCCCCGGTTCTGCATATCAGACGCACTGTGGAGTGGTGAAAACACCAGAAAACGTGTTTCTCGCATTAACTAGCTCGAAAAGAGCGTTCTCGATGATTCTGCATACTTCTCATAGATGAAACACCAAGATTATCGCAGAAAATGCATATTTCAGCTGGAAACCCCACGAAAACCAAGTTATCGGCGGCTATTCATATCAAGCGCACTGTGGAGTGGTGAAAACAACCAGATAACGAGTTTCTTGCATTAAATAGCTCGAATAGAGCGATCTCGATGATTCGGCATACTTCTGACAGAAGACTCACCCAGATTATCGCAGAAAAAGCATATCTCAGCTGGAAACCCCACGAAAACCAAGATATCGCCTGTTCTGCATATCAGACGCACTGTGGAGTGGTGAAAACACCAGAAAACGTGTTTCTCGCATTAACTAGCTCGAAAAGAGCGTTCTCGATGATTCTGCATACTTCTCCTAGATGAAACACCAAGATTATCGCAGAAAATGCATATTTCAGCTGGAAACCCCACAAAACCAAGTTATCGGCGGCTCCACATATCAAACGCACGGTGGAGTGGTCAAAACACCAGATAACGTGTTTCTCGCATTAAATAGCTCGAAAAGAGCGTTCTCGATGATTCTGCATGCTTCTCATAGATGAAACACCAAGATTATCGCAGAAAATGCATATTTCAGCTGGAAACCCCACGAAATCCAAGTTATCGGCGGCTCTACATATCAAACGCACTGTGGAGTGGTGAAAACACCAGATAACGTGTTTCTCGCATTAAATAGCTCGAAAAGAGCGATATCGATGATTCTGCATACTTCTGACAGAAGACTCACCAAGAGTATCGCAGAAAATGCACATCTCAGCTGGAAACCCCACGAAAACCAAGATATCGCCTGTTCTGCATATCAGACGCACTGTGGAGTGGTGAAAACGTCAGAAAACGTGTTTCTCGCATTAACTAGCTCGAAAAGAGCGTTCTCGATGATTCTGCATACTTCTCATAGATGAAACACCAAGATTATCGCAGAAAATGCATATCTCAGCTGGAAACCCCACGAAAACCAAGATATCTCCGGTTCTGCATATCAGACGCACTGTGGAGTGGTGAAAACACCAGAAAACGTGTTTCTCGCATTAACTAGCTCGAAAAGAGCGTTCTCGATGATTCTGCATACTTCTCATAGATGAAACACCAAGATTATCGCAGAAAATGCATATTTCAGCGGGAAACCCCACGAAAACCGAGTTATCGGCGGCTATACATATCAAGCGCACTGTGGAGTGGTGAAAACAACCAGATAACGAGTTTCTCGCATTAAATAGCTCGAATAGATTGATCTCGATGATTCGGCATACTTCTGACAGAAGACTCACCAAGATTATCGCAGAAAAAGCATATCTCAGCTGGAAACTCCACGAAAACCAAGTCATCGGCGGCTCTACATATCAAACGAACTGTGGAGTGGTGAAAACCCCAGAAAACGGGTATCTCGCATTAAATAGCTCGAAAAGAGCGTTCTCGATGATTCAGCATACTTCTCATAGATGAAACACCAAGATTATCGCAGAAAATGCATATCTCAGCTGGAAACCCCACGAAAACCAAGATATCTCCGGTTCTGCATATCCAACGAACTGTGGAGTGGTGAAAACCCCAGAAAACGGGTATCTCGCATTAACTAGCTCGAAAAGAGCGTTCTCAATGATTCTGCATACATCTCATAGATGAAACACCAATATTGTGGCAGAAAATGCATATTTCAGCTGGAAACCCCACGAAAACCAAGTTATCGGCGGCTCTACATATCAAACGCACTGTGGAGTGGTCAAAACACCTGATAACGTGTTTCTTGCATTAAATAGCTCGAAAAGTGCGATCTCGAAGATTCTGCATACTTCGGACAGAAGTCTCACCAAGATTATCGCAGGAAATGCATATCTCAGCATGAAACCCCACGAAAACCAAGATATCTCCGGTTCTGCATATCCAACGAACTGTGGAGTGGTGAAAACCCCAGAAAACGGGTATCTCGCATTAAATAGCTCGAAAAGAGCGTTCTCGATGATTCAGCATACTTCTCATAGATGAAACACCAGTATTATCGCAGAAAATGCATATTTCAGCTGGAAACGCCACGAAAACCAAGTTATCGGCGGCTCTACATATCAAACGCACTGTGGAGTGGTCAAAACACCAGATAACGTGTTTCTCGCATTAAATAGCTCGAAAAGTGCGATCTCGAAGATTCTGCATACTTCTGACAGAAGTCTCACCAGGATTATCGTAGAAAATGCATATCTCAGATGCAACCCGACCGAAACCAAGATATCTCCGGTTCTGCATGTCAAACGTACTGTGGAGTGGTGAAAACACCAGAAAACGTGTTTCGTGCATTAAGTAGCTCGAAAAGAACGTTCTCGAAGTTTCTGCATACTTCTGACAGAAGTATCACCAACATTATCGTAGAAAATGCATATCTCAGCTGGAAACACCACGAAAATCAAGATATCGCCGGTTCTGCATATCAAACCAACTGTGGAGTGGTGAAAACACCAGAAAACGTGTTTCGTGCATTAAGTAGCTCGAAAAGAGCGTTCTCGAAGTTTCTGCATACTTCTGACAGAAGTCTCACCAACATTATCGTAGAAAATGCATATCTCATCTTGAAACCCCACGAAAACCAAGATATCGCTGGTTCTGCATATCAAACATACTGTGGGGTGCTGAAAACACCAGATAACGAGTTTGTGGCATTAAATAGCTCGAATAGAGCGATCTCGATGATTCTGCATACTTCGGACAGAAGTCTCACCAAGATTATCGTAAAAAATTCATATCTCAGCATGAAACCCCACGAAAACCAAGATATCGCTGGTACTGCATATCAAACGCACTGTGGAGTGGTGAAAACACCAGATAACGTGTTTCTCGCATTAAATAGCTCGAAAAGTGCGATCTCGAAGATTCTGCATACTTCTGACAGAAGTCTCACCAGGATTATCGTAGAAAATGCATATCTCAGCTCGAAACCTCACGAAAATCAAGATGTTGCCGGTTCTGCATATCAAACGCACTGTGGAGTGGTGAAAACACCAGAAAACGTGTTTCGTTCATTAAGTAGCTCGAAAAGAGAGTTCTCGAAGATTCTGCATACTTCTGACAGAAGTCTCCCCAACATTATCGTAAAACATGCATATCTCAGCTTGATACCCCACGAAAACCAAGATATCGCCGGTTCTGCATATCAAACGCACTGTGGAGTGGTGAAAACAACCATATAACGAGTTCCTCGCATTAAATAGCTCGAATAGAGCGATCTCGATGATTCGGCATACTTCTGACAGAAGACTCACCCAGATTATCGCAGAAAAAGCATATCTCAGCTGGAAACCGCACGAAAACCAAGTTATCGGCGGCTATTCATATCAAGCGCACTGTGGACTGGTAAAAACACCAGAAAACGTGTTTCTCGCATTAACTAGCTCGAAAAGAGCGTTCTCGATGATTCTGCATGCTTCTCATAGATGAAACACCAAGATTATCGCAGAAAATGCATATTTCAGCTGGAAACCCCACGAAATCCAAGTTATCGGCGGCTCGACATATCAAACGCACTGTGGAGTGGTGAAATCACCAGATAACGTGTTTCTCGCATTAAATAGCTCGAAAAGAGCGATATCGATGATTCTGCATACTTCTCATAGATGAAACACCAAGATTATCGCAGAAAATGCATATTTCAGCTGGAAACCCCACGAAAACCAAGTTATCGGCGGCTCTACATATCAAACGCACTGTGGAGTGGTGAAAACACCAGATAACGTGTTTCTCGCATTAAATAGCTCGAAACGAGCGATCTCGATGATTAAGCATACTTCGGACAGAAGTCTCACCAAGATCATCGTAAAAAATGCATATCTCAGCTTGAAACCCCACGAAAACCAAGATATCGCTGGTTCTGCATATCAAACATACTGTGGGGTGCTGAAAACACCAGATAACGAGTTTGTGGCATTAAATAGCTCGAATAGAGCGATCTCGATGATTCTGCATACTTCGGACAGAAGTCTCACCAAGATTATCGTAAAAAATTCATATCTCAGCATGAAACCCCACGAAAACCAAGATATCGCTGGTACTGCATATCAAACGCACTGTGGAGTGGTGAAAAGACCAGATAACGTGTTTCTCGCATTAAATAGCTCGAAAAGTGCGATCTCGAAGATTCTGCATACTTCTGACAGAAGTCTCACCAGGATTATCGTAGAAAATGCATATCTCAGCTCGAAACCTCACGAAAATCAAGATGTTGCCGGTTCTGCATATCAAACGCACTGTGGAGTGGTGAAAACACCAGAAAACGTGTTTCGTGCATTAAGTAGCTCGAAAAGAGAGTTCTCGAAGATTCTGCATACTTCTGACAGAAGTCTCACCAACATTATCGTAGAAAATGCATATCTCAGCTGGAAACACCACGAAAATCAAGATATCGCCGGTTCTGCATATCAAACCAACTGTGGAGTGGTGAAAACACCAGATAACGTGTTTCTCGCATTAAATAGCTCGAAAAGCGCGATCTCGATGATTCTGCATACTTAGGACATATGTTTCACCAAGATTATCGTAAAACATGCATATCTCAGCTTGATACCCCACGAAAACCAAGATATCGCCGGTTCTGCATATCAAACGCACTGTGGAGTGGTGAAAACACCTGATAACGTGTTTCTCGCATTAACTAGCTCGAAAAGAGCGTTCTCGATGATTCTGCATACTTCTCATAGATGAAACACCAAGATTATCGCAGAAAATGCATATCTCAGCTGGAAACCCCACGAAAGTCAAGATGTCGCCGGTTCTGCATATCAAACGCACTGTGGAGTGGTGAAAACACCAGATAACGTGTTTCTCGCATTAACTAGCTCGAAAAGAGCGTTCTCGATGATTCTGCATCCTTCTCATAGATGAAACACCAAGATTATCGCAGAAAATGCATATCTCAGCAGGAAACCCCACGAAAACCAAGATATCTCCGGTTCTGCATATCAGACGCACTGTGGAGTGGTGAAAACACCAGAAAACGTGTTTCTCGCATTAACTAGCTCGAAAAGAGCGTTCTCGATGATTCTGCATACTTCTCCTAGATGAAACACCAAGATTATCGCAGAAAATGCATATCTCAGCTGGAAACACCACGAAAACCAAGATATCACCGGTTCTGCATATCAGACGCACTGTGGAGTGGTAAAAACACCAGAAATCGTGTTTCTCGCATTAACTAGCTCGAAAAGAGCGTTCTCGATGATTCTGCGTGCTTCTCATAGATGAAACACCAAGATTATCGCAGAAAATGCATATCTCAGCTGGAAACCCCACGAAAACCAAGATATCGCCTGTTCTGCATATCAGACGCACTGTGGAGTGGTGAAAACGTCAGAAAACGTGTTTCTCGCATTAACTAGCTCGAAAAGAGCGTTCTCGATGATTCTGCATACTTCTCATAGATGAAACACCAAGATTATCGCAGAAAATGCATATCTCAGCTGGAAACCCCACGAAAACCAAGATATCTCCGGTTCTGCATATCAGACGCACTGTGGAGTGGTGAAAACACCAGAAAACGTGTTTCTCGCATTAACTAGCTCGAAAAGAGCGTTCTCGATGATTCTGCATACTTCTCATAGATGAAACACAAAGCTTATCGCAGAAAATGCATATTTCAGCGGGAAACCCCACGAAAACCAAGTTATCGGCGGCTATACATATCAAGCGCACTGTGGAGTGGTGAAAACCCCAGAAAACGGGTATCTCGCATTAAATAGCTCGAAAAGAGCGTTCTCGATGATTCAGCATACTTCTCATAGATGAAACACCAAGATTATCGCACAAAATGCATATCTCAGCTGGAAACCCCACGAAAACCAAGATATCTCCGGTTCTGCATATCCAACGAACTGTGGAGTGGTGAAAACCCCAGAAAACGGGTATCTCGCATTAACTAGCTCGAAAAGAGCGTTCTCGATGATTCTGCATACTTCTCATAGATGAAACACCAATATTGTGGCAGAAAATGCATATTTCAGCTGGAAACCCCACGAAAACCAAGTTATCGGCAGCTCTACATATCAAACGCACTGTGGAGTGGTCAAAACACCTGATAACGTGTTTCTTGCATTAAATAGCTCGAAAAGTGCGATCTCGAAGATTCTGCATACTTCGGACAGAAGTCTCACCAAGATTATCGCAGGAAATGCATATCTCAGCATGAAACCCCACGAAAACCAAGATATCTCCGGTTCTGCATATCCAACGAACTGTGGAGTGGTGAAAACCCCAGAAAACGGGTATCTCGCATTAAATAGCTCGAAAAGAGCGTTCTCGATGATTCAGCATACTTCTCATAGATGAAACACCAGTATTATCGCAGAAAATGCATATTTCAGCTGGAAACCCCACGAAAACCAAGTTATCGGCGGCTCTACATATCAAACGCACTGTGGAGTGGTCAAAACACCAGATAACGTGTTTCTCGCATTAAATAGCTCGAAAAGTGCGATCTCGAAGATTCTGCATACTTCTGACAGAAGTATCACCAACATTATCGTAGAAAATGCATATCTCAGCTGGAAACACCACGAAAATCAAGATATCGCCGGTTCTGCATATCAAACCAACTGTGGAGTGGTGAAAACACCAGAAAACGTGTTTCGTGCATTAAGTAGCTCGAAAAGAGCGTTCTCGAAGTTTCTGCATACTTCTGACAGAAGTCTCACCAACATTATCGTAGAAAATGCATATCTCATCTTGAAACCCCACGAAAACCAAGATATCGCTGGTTCTGCATATCAAACATACTGTGGGGTGCTGAAAACACCAGATAACGAGTTTGTGGCATTAAATTGCTCGAATAGAGCGATCTCGATGATTCTGCATACTTCGGACAGAAGTCTCACCAAGATTATCGTAAAAAATTCATATCTCAGCATGAAACCCCACGAAAACCAAGATATCGCTGGTACTGCATATCAAACGCACTGTGGAGTGGTGAAAACACCAGATAACGTGTTTCTCGCATTAAATAGCTCGAAAAGTGCGATCTCGAAGATTCTGCATACTTCTGACAGAAGTCTCACCAGGATTATCGTAGAAAATGCATATCTCAGCTCGAAACCTCACGAAAATCAAGATGTTGCCGGTTCTGCATATCAAACGCACTGTGGAGTGGTGAAAACACCAGAAAACGTGTTTCGTTCATTAAGTAGCTCGAAAAGAGAGTTCTCGAAGATTCTGCATACTTCTGACAGAAGTCTCCCCAACATTATCGTAAAACATGCATATCTCAGCTTGATACCCCACGAAAACCAAGATATCGCCGGTTCTGCATATCAAACGCACTGTGGAGTGGTGAAAACAACCATATAACGAGTTCCTCGCATTAAATAGCTCGAATAGAGCGATCTCGATGATTCGGCATACTTCTGACAGAAGACTCACCCAGATTATCGCAGAAAAAGCATATCTCAGCTGGAAACCGCACGAAAACCAAGTTATCGGCGGCTATTCATATCAAGCGCACTGTGGACTGGTAAAAACACCAGAAAACGTGTTTCTCGCATTAACTAGCTCGAAAAGAGCGTTCTCGATGATTCTGCATGCTTCTCATAGATGAAACACCAAGATTATCGCAGAAAATGCATATTTCAGCTGGAAACCCCACGAAATCCAAGTTATCGGCGGCTCGACATATCAAACGCACTGTGGAGTGTTCAAATCACCAGATAACGTGTTTCTCGCATTAAATAGCTCGAAAAGAGCGATATCGATGATTCTGCATACTTCTCATAGATGAAACACCAAGATTATCGCAGAAAATGCATATTTCAGCTGGAAACCCCACGAAAACCAAGTTATCGGCGGCTCTACATATCAAACGCACTGTGGAGTGGTGAAAACACCAGATAACGTGTTTCTCGCATTAAATAGCTCGAAACGAGCGATCTCGATGATTAAGCATACTTCGGACAGAAGTCTCACCAAGATCATCGTAAAAAATGCATATCTCAGCTTGAAACCCCACGAAAACCAAGATATCGCTGGTTCTGCATATCAAACATACTGTGGGGTGCTGAAAACACCAGATAACGAGATTGTGGCATTAAATAGCTCGAATAGAGCGATCTCGATGATTCTGCATACTTCGGACAGAAGTCTCACCAAGATTATCGTAAAAAATTCATATCTCAGCATGAAACCCCACGAAAACCAAGATATCGCTGGTACTGCATATCAAACGCACTGTGGAGTGGTGAAAAGACCAGATAACGTGTTTCTCGCATTAAATAGCTCGAAAAGTGCGATCTCGAAGATTCTGCATACTTCTGACAGAAGTCTCACCAGGATTATCGTAGAAAATGCATATCTCAGCTCGAAACCTCACGAAAATCAAGATGTTGCCGGTTCTGCATATCAAACGCACTGTGGAGTGGTGAAAACACCAGAAAACGTGTTTCGTGCATTAAGTAGCTCGAAAAGAGAGTTCTCGAAGATTCTGCATACTTCTGACAGAAGTCTCACCAACATTATCGTAGAAAATGCATATCTCAGCTGGAAACACCACGAAAATCAAGATATCGCCGGTTCTGCATATCAAACCAACTGTGGAGTGGTGAAATCACCAGATAACGTGTTTCTCGCATTAAATAGCTCGAAAAGCGCGATCTCGATGATTCTGCATACTTAGGACATATGTTTCACCAAGATTATCGTAAAACATGCATATCTCAGCTTGATACCCCACGAAAACCAAGATATCGCCGGTTCTGCATATCAAACGCACTGTGGAGTGGTGAAAACACCAGATAACGTGTTTCTCGCATTAACTAGCTCGAAAAGAGCGTTCTCGATGATTCTGCATACTTCTCATAGATGAAACACCAAGATTATCGCAGAAAATGCATATCTCAGCTGGAAACCCCACGAAAGTCAAGATGTCGCCGGTTCTGTATATCAAACGCACTGTGGAGTGGTGAAAACACCAGATAACGTGTTTCTCGCATTAACTAGCTCGAAAAGAGCGTTCTCGATGATTCTGCATCCTTCTCATAGATGAAACACCAAGATTATCGCAGAAAATGCATATCTCAGCTGGAAACCCCACGAAAACCAAGATATCTCCGGTTCTGCATATCAGACGCACTGTGGAGTGGTGAAAACACCAGAAAACGTGTTTCTCGCATTAACTAGCTCGAAAAGAGCGTTCTCGATGATTCTGCATACTTCTCCTAGATGAAACACCAAGATTATCGCAGAAAATGCATATCTCAGCTGGAAACCCCACGAAAACCAAGATATCACCGGTTCTGCATATCAGACGCACTGTGGAGTGGTAAAAACACCAGAAATCGTGTTTCTCGCATTAACTAGCTCGAAAAGAGCGTTCTCGATGATTCTGCGTGCTTGTCATAGATGAAACACCAAGATTATCGCAGAAAATGCATATCTCAGCTGGAAACCCCACGAAAACCAAGATATCGCCTGTTCTGCATATCAGACGCACTGTGGAGTGGTGAAAACGTCAGAAAACGTGTTTCTCGCATTAACTAGCTCGAAAAGAGCGTTCTCGATGATTCTGCATACTTCTCATAGATGAAACACCAAGATTATCGCACAAAATGCATATCTCAGCTGGAAACCCCACTAAAACCAAGATATCGCCGGTTCTGCAAATCAGACGCACTGTGGAGTGGTGAAAACACCAGAAAACGTGTTTCTCGCATTAACTAGCTCGAAAAGAGCGTTCTCGATGATTCTGCATACTTCTCATAGATGAAACACCAAGCTTATCGCAGAAAATGCATATTTCAGCTGGAAACCCCACAAAACCAAGTTATCGGCGGCTCCACATATCAAACGCACGGTGGAGTGGTCAAAACACCAGATAACGTGTTTCTCGCATTAAATAGCTCGAAAAGAGCGTTCTCGATGATTCTGCATGCTTCTCATAGATGAAACACCAAGATTATCGCAGAAAATGCATATTTCAGCTGGAAACCCCACGAAGTCCAAGTTATCGGCGGCTCTACATATCAAACGCACTGTGTAGTGGTCAAAACACCAGATAACGTGTTTCTCGCATGAAATAGCTCGAAAAGAGCGATATCGATGATTCTGCATACTTCTGACAGAAGACTCACCAAGAGTATCGCAGAAAATGCACATCTCAGCTGGAAACCCCACGAAAACCAAGATATCGCCTGTTCTGCATATCAGACGCACTGTGGAGTGGTGAAAACACCAGAAAACGTGTTTCTCGCATTAACGAGCTCGAAAAGAGCGTTCTCGATGATTCTGCATACTTCTCCTAGATGAAACACCAAGATTATCGCAGAAAATGCATATCTCAGCTGGAAACCCCACGAAAACCAAGATATCACCGGTTCTGCATATCAGACGCACTCTGGAGTGGTAAAAACACCAGAAAACGTGTTTCTCGCATTAACTAGCTCGAAAAGAGCGTTCTCGATGATTCTGCATGCTTCTCATAGATGAAACACCAAGATTATCGCAGAAAATGCATATTTCAGCTGGAAACCCCACGAAATCCAAGTTATCGGCGGCTCTACATATCAAACGCACTGTGGAGTGGTCAAAACACCAGATAACGTGTTTCTCGCATTAAATAGCTCGAAAAGAGCGATATCGATGATTCTGCATACTTCTGACAGAAGACTCACCAAGAGTATCGCAGAAAATGCATATCTCAGCTGGAAACCCCACGAAAACCAAGATATCGCCTCTTCTGCATATCAGACGCACTGTGGAGTGGTGAAAACGTCAGAAAACGTGTTTCTCGCATTAACTAGCTCGAAAAGAGCGTTCTCGATGATTCTGCATACTTCTCATAGATGAAACACCAAGATTATCGCAGAAAATGCATATTTGAGCTGGAAAGCCCACGAAAACCAAGTTATCGGCGGCTATTCATATCAAGCGCACTGTGGAGTGGTGAAAAAAACCAGATAACGAGTTTCTCGCATTAAATAGCTCGAATAGAGCGATCCCGATGATTCTGCATGCTTCTCATAGATGAAACACCAAGATTATCGCAGAAAATGCATATCTCAGCTTGAACCCCGACGAAAGCCAAGATGTCGCCGGTTCTGCATATCAAACGCACTGTGGAGTGGTGAAAACACCATATAACGTGTTTCTCGCATTAAATAGCTCGAAAAGAGGGATCTCGATGATTCTGCATTCTTCTGACAGAAGACTCACCAAGATTATCGCAGAAAATGCATATCTCAGCTGGAAACCCCACGAAAACCAAGATATCTCCGGTTCTGCACATCCAACGAACTGTGGTGGGGTGAAAACCTCAGAAAACGTGTTTCTCGCATTAACTAGCTCGAAAAGAGCGATGTCGATGATTCAGCATACTTCCGACAGAAGTCTCACCAAGTTTATCGCAGAAAATGCATATCTCAGCTTGAAACCCCACGAAAACCCAGATATCGCCGGTTCGGCATATCAAACCAACTGTGGAGTGGTGAAAACACCAGTCAACGTGTTTCTCGCATTAAATAGCTCGAATAGTGCGATCTCGATGATTCTGCATACTTCGGACAGAAGTCTCACCATGATTATCGTAAAAAATGCATATCTCAGCTTGAATCCCCACGAAAACCAAGATTGCGCTGGTTCTGCATATCAAACGCACTGTGGAGTGGTGCAAACACCAGATAACGTGTTTCTCGCATTAAATAGGTCGAAAAGAGCGATCTCGATGTTTCTGCATACTGCGGACAGAATTGTCACCAAGATTATCGCAGAAAATGCATATCTCAGGCTTGAAACCCCACGAAAACCAAGATATCTGCGGTTCTGCACATCCAACGAACTGTGGTGTGGTGAAAACCCCAGAAGACGTGTTTCTCGCATTAAATAGCTCGAAAAGTACGATCTCGATGACTCTGCATACTTCGGACAGAAGTCTCACCAAGATTATCGTAAAAAATGCATATCTCAGCTTGAAACCCCACGATAACCAAGATGTCGCCGGTTCTGCACATCAAACGCACTGTGGAGTGGTGAAAACAACCAGATTACGTGTTTCTCGCATTAAATAGCTCGAAAAGAGCGATCCCGATGATTCTGCATACTTCTGACAGAAGTCTCACCAAGATTATCGTAAAAAATGCATATCTCAGCTTGAAACCCCACGATAACCAAGATGTCGCCGGTTCTGCACATCAAACGCACTGTGGAGTGGTGAAAACAACCAGATTACGTGTTTCTCGCATTAAATAGCTCGAAAAGAGGGATCTCGATGATTCTGCATACGTCTGACAGAAGACTCACCAAGATTATCGCAGGAAATGCATATCTCAGCTTGAAACCCCACGAAAACCAAGATATCGCCGGTTCTGCATATCATACGCACTGTGGAGTGGTGAAAACACCAGATAACGTGTTTCTCGCATTAAATAGATTGAAAAGTGCGATCTCGATGATTCTGCATACTTCTAACAGAAGTCTCACCATGATTATCGCAGAAAATGCATATCTCTGCTAGAAACCCCACGAAAACCAAGATATCTCCGGTTCTGCACATCCAACGAACTGTGGTGGGGTGAAAACCTCAGAAAACGTGTTTCTCGCATTAACTAGCTCGAAAAGAGCGATGTCGATGATTCAGCATACTTCCGACAGAAGTCTCACCAAGTTTATCGCAGAAAATGCATATCTCAGCTTGAAACCCCACGAAAACCCAGATATCGCCGGTTCGGCATATCAAACCAACTGTGGAGTGGTGAAAACACCAGTCAACGTGTTTCTCGCATTAAATAGCTCGAATAGTGCGATCTCGATGATTCTGCATACTTCGGACAGAAGACTCACCAAGATTATCGTAAAAATGCACATCTCAGCTTGAAACCCCACGAAAACTAATATATCGCTGGTTCTGCATACCAAACGCACTGTGGAGTGCTGAAAACACCAGATAACGTTTTGTCGCATTAAATAGCTCGAATAGAGCGATCTCGATGATTCTGCATACTTCGGACAGAAGTGTCACCAAGATTATCGTAAAAAATGCATATCTCAGCTTGAAACCCCACGAAAACCAAGATATCTCCTGTTCTGCATATCCAACGAACTGTGGAGTGGTGAAAACCCCAGAAAACGTGTTTCTCGCATTAACTGGCTCGAAAAGAGCGATCTCGATGATTAAGCATACTTCGGAGAGAAGTCTCACCATGATTATCGTAAAAAATGCATATCTCAGCTTGAAACCCCAAGAAAACCAAGATTGCGCTGGTTCTGCATATCAAACGCACTGTGGAGTGGTGAAAACACCAGATAACGTGTTTCTCGCATTAAATAGGTCGAAAAGAGCGATCTCGATGTTTCTGCATACTTCGGACAGAATTCTCACCAAGATTATCGCAGAAAATGCATATCTCAGCTTGAAACCCCACGAAAACCAAGATATCTCCGGTTCTGCACATCCAACGAACTGTGGTGTGGTGAAAACCCCAGAAGACGTGTTTCTCGCATTAAATAGCTCGAAAAGTACGATCTCGATGACTCTGGATACTTCGGACAGAAGTTTCACCAAGATTATCGCAGAAAATGCATATCTGAGCTTGAAACCCCACGAAAACCAAGATATCGCCGGTTCTGCATATCATACGCACTGTGGAGTGGTGAAAACACCAGATAACGTGTTTCTCGCATTAAATAGATTGAAAAGTGCGATCTCGATGATTCTGCATACTTCTAACAGAAGTCTCACCATGATTATCGCAGAAAATGCATATCTCTGCTAGAAACCCCACGAAAACCAAGATATCTCCTGTTCTGCATATCCAACGAACTGTGGAGTGGTAAAAACCCCAGAAAACGTGTTTCTCGCATTAAATAGCTCGAAAAGAGCGATCCCGATGATTCTGCATACTTCTGACAGAAGTCTCACCAAGATTATCGTAGAAAATGCATATCTCAGCTTGATATCCTACGAAAGCTAAGATGTCGCCGGTTCTGCATATCAAACGCACTGTGAGGTGGTGAAAACACCAGAAAACGTGTTTCTCGCATTAACTAGCTCGAAATGAGCGATCTCGAAGATTCTGCATACTTCTGACAGAAGACTCTCCAAGATTATCGCAGAAAATGCATATCTCAGCTGGAAACACCACGAAAATCAAGATATCGCCGGTTCTGCACATCAAACGCACTGTGGAATGTTGAAAACACCAGAAAACTTGTTTTTTCGCATTAAATAGCTCGAAACGAGCGATCTCGATGATTCTGCATACTTCGGACAGAAGTCTCACCAAGATTATCGCAGAAAATGCATATCTCAGCTTGAAACCCCACGAAAACCAAGATATCTCCGGTTCTGCACATCCAACGAACTGTGGTTGGGTGAAAACCCCAGAAGACGTGTTTCTCGCATTAAATAGCTCGAAAAGTACGATCTCGATGTCTCTGGATACTTCGGACAGAAGTCTCACCAAGATTATCGTAAAAAATGCATATCTCAGCTTGAAACCCCACGAAAACCCAGATATCGCCGGTTCTGCATATCAAACCAACTGTGGAGTGGTGAAAACACCAGTCAACGTGCTTCTCGCATTAAATAGATCGAAATGTGCGATCTCGATGATTCTGCATACTCCTAACAGAAGTCTCACCATGATTATCGCAGAAAATGCATATCTCTGCTAGAAACTCCACGAAAACCAAGATATCTCCTGGTCTGCATATCCAACGAACTGTGGAGTGGTGAAAACCCCAGAAAACGTGTTTTTCGCATTAAATAGCTAGCAAAGTACGATCTCGATGTTTCTGCATACTTCGGACAGAATTCTCACCAAGATTATCGCAGAAAATGCATATCTCAGCTTGAAACCCCACGAAAACCAAGATATCTCCGGTTCTGCACATCCAACGAACTGTGGTGTGGTGAAAACCCCAGAAGACGTGTTTCTCGCATTAAATAGCTCGAAAAGTACGATCTCGATGACTCTGCATACTTCGGACAGAAGTCTCACCAAGATTATCGTAAAAAATGCATATCTCAGCTTGAAACCCCACGAAAACCAAGATATCTCCCGTTCTGAACATCCAACGAACTGTGGTTGGGTGAAAACACCAGTCAACGTGTTTCTCGCATTAAATAGCTCGAATAGTGCGATCTCGATGATTCTGCATACTTCGGACAGAAGTCTCACCATGATTATCGCAGAAAATGCATATCTCTGCTAGAAACCCCACGAAAACCAAGATATCTCCGGTTCTGCACATCCAACGAACTGTGGTGGGGTGAAAACCTCAGAAAACGTGTTTCTCGCATTAACTAGCTCGAAAAGAGCGATGTCGATGATTCAGCATACTTCCGACAGAAGTCTCACCAAGTTTATCGCAGAAAATGCATATCTCAGCTTGAAACCCCACGAAAACCCAGATATCGCCGGTTCGGCATATCAAACCAACTGTGGAGTGGTGAAAACACCAGTCAACGTGTTTCTCGCATTAAATAGCTCGAATAGTGCGATCTCGATGATTCTGCATACTTCGGACAGAAGACTCACCAAGATTATCGTAAAAATGCACATCTCAGCTTGAAACCCCACGAAAACTAATATATCGCTGGTTCTGCATACCAAACGCACTGTGGAGTGCTGAAAACACCAGATAACGTTTTGTCGCATTAAATAGCTCGAATAGAGCGATCTCGATGATTCTGCATACTTCGGACAGAAGTGTCACCAAGATTATCGTAAAAAATGCATATCTCAGCTTGAAACCCCACGAAAACCAAGATATCTCCTGTTCTGCATATCCAACGAACTGTGGAGTGGTGAAAACCCCAGAAAACGTGTTTCTCGCATTAACTGGCTCGAAAAGAGCGATCTCGATGATTAAGCATACTTCGGAGAGAAGTCTCACCATGATTATCGTAAAAAATGCATATCTCAGCTTGAAACCCCAAGAAAACCAAGATTGCGCTGGTTCTGCATATCAAACGCACTGTGGAGTGGTGAAAACACCAGATAACGTGTTTCTCGCATTAAATAGGTCGAAAAGAGCGATCTCGATGTTTCTGCATACTTCGGACAGAATTCTCACCAAGATTATCGCAGAAAATGCATATCTCAGCTTGAAACCCCACGAAAACCAAGATATCTCCGGTTCTGCACATCCAACGAACTGTGGTGTGGTGAAAACCCCAGAAGACGTGTTTCTCGCATTAAATAGCTCGAAAAGTACGATCTCGATGACTCTGGATACTTCGGACAGAAGTTTCACCAAGATTATCGCAGAAAATGCATATCTGAGCTTGAAACCCCACGAAAACCAAGATATCGCCGGTTCTGCATATCATACGCACTGTGGAGTGGTGAAAACACCAGATAACGTGTTTCTCGCATTAAATAGATTGAAAAGTGCGATCTCGATGATTCTGCATACTTCTAACAGAAGTCTCACCATGATTATCGCAGAAAATGCATATCTCTGCTAGAAACCCCACGAAAACCAAGATATCTCCTGTTCTGCATATCCAACGAACTGTGGAGTGGTAAAAACCCCAGAAAACGTGTTTCTCGCATTAAATAGCTCGAAAAGAGCGATCCCGATGATTCTGCATACTTCTGACAGAAGTCTCACCAAGATTATCGTAGAAAATGCATATCTCAGCTTGATATCCTACGAAAGCTAAGATGTCGCCGGTTCTGCATATCAAACGCACTGTGAGGTGGTGAAAACACCAGAAAACGTGTTTCTCGCATTAACTAGCTCGAAATGAGCGATCTCGAAGATTCTGCATACTTCTGACAGAAGACTCTCCAAGATTATCGCAGAAAATGCATATCTCAGCTGGAAACACCACGAAAATCAAGATATCGCCGGTTCTGCACATCAAACGCACTGTGGAATGTTGAAAACACCAGAAAACTTGTTTTTTCGCATTAAATAGCTCGAAACGAGCGATCTCGATGATTCTGCATACTTCGGACAGAAGTCTCACCAAGATTATCGCAGAAAATGCATATCTCAGCTTGAAACCCCACGAAAACCAAGATATCTCCGGTTCTGCACATCCAACGAACTGTGGTTGGGTGAAAACCCCAGAAGACGTGTTTCTCGCATTAAATAGCTCGAAAAGTACGATCTCGATGTCTCTGGATACTTCGGACAGAAGTCTCACCAAGATTATCGTAAAAAATGCATATCTCAGCTTGAAACCCCACGAAAACCCAGATATCGCCGGTTCTGCATATCAAACCAACTGTGGAGTGGTGAAAACACCAGTCAACGTGCTTCTCGCATTAAATAGATCGAAATGTGCGATCTCGATGATTCTGCATACTCCTAACAGAAGTCTCACCATGATTATCGCAGAAAATGCATATCTCTGCTAGAAACTCCACGAAAACCAAGATATCTCCTGTTCTGCATATCCAACGAACTGTGGAGTGGTGAAAACCCCAGAAAACGTGTTTTTCGCATTAAATAGCTAGCAAAGTACGATCTCGATGTTTCTGCATACTTCGGACAGAATTCTCACCAAGATTATCGCAGAAAATGCATATCTCAGCTTGAAACCCCACGAAAACCAAGATATCTCCGGTTCTGCACATCCAACGAACTGTGGTGTGGTGAAAACCCCAGAAGACGTGTTTCTCGCATTAAATAGCTCGAAAAGTACGATCTCGATGACTCTGCATACTTCGGACAGAAGTCTCACCAAGATTATCGTAAAAAATGCATATCTCAGCTTGAAACCCCACGAAAACCAAGATATCTCCCGTTCTGAACATCCAACGAACTGTGGTTGGGTGAAAACACCAGTCAACGTGTTTCTCGCATTAAATAGCTCGAATAGTGCGATCTCGATGATTCTGCATACTTCGGACAGAAGTCTCACCATGATTATCGTAAAAAATGCATATCTCAGCTTGAAACCCCACGAAAACCAAGATTGCGCTGGTTCTGCATATCAAACGCACTGTGGAGTGGTGAAAACACTAGAAAACGTGTTTTTCGCATTCAATAGCACGAAAACAGCGATTTCGGTGATTCTGCACACTTGTCACAGAAGAAACTCGAAGATTTTCGTAGAAAATGCATATCTCAGCTGGAAACAACAACGATACCGAAGATATCGCAGTTTCCGCATTTCAAACGCACTGTGGAGTGCTGAAAACACCAGAAAACGTGTTTTTCGCATTCAATAGCACGAAAACAGCGATTTCGGTGATTCTGCACACTGGTAACAGCAGAATCGTGAAGATTATCACTGAAAATGCATATCTCAGCTGGAAACAACAACGATACCGAAGATATCGCAGTTTCCGCATGTCAAACGCTCTGTGGCGTGCTGAAAACACCAGAAAACGTGTTTTTCGCATTAAAACCAAGAAAACAGCGATTTCGGTGATTCTGCACACTTGTAACAGCAGAATCATGAAGATTATCACTGAAAATGCATATCTCAGCTGGAAACAACAACGATACCGAAGATATCGCAGTTTCCGCATATCAAACGCACTGTGGAGTGCTGAAAACACCAGAAAACGTGTTTTTCGCATTCAATAGCACGAAAACAGCGGTTTCGGTGATTCTGCACACTTGTAACAGCAGAATCATGAAGATTATCACTGATAATGCATATCTCAGCTGGAAACAACAACGATACCGAAGATAACGCAGTTTCCGCATATCAAACGCAGTGTGGAGTACTGAAAACACCAGAAAACGTGTTTTTCGCATTCAAAAGCACGAAAACAGCGATTTCGGTGTTTCTGCACACTTGTAACAGCAGAATCGTGAAGATTATCACTGAGAATGCATATCTCAGCTGGAAACCCAACGATACCGAAGATATCGCAGTTTCCGCATGTCAAACGCACTGTGGAGTGCGGAAAACACCAGAAAACGTGTTTTTCGCATTCAAAAGCACGAAAACAGCGATTTCGGTGATTCTGCACACTTGTAACAGCAGAATCATGAAGATTATCACTGAAAGTGCATATCTCAGCTGGAAACAACAACGATACCGAAGATATAGCAGTTTCCGCATATCAAACGCACTGTGGAGTGCTGAAAACACCAGAAAACGTGTTTTTCGCATACAAAAGCACGAAAACAGCGATTTCGGTGATTCTGCACACTTGTAACAGCAGAATCATGAAGATTATCACTGAAAATGCATATCTCAGCTGGAAACAACAACGATACCGAAGATATGGCAGTTTCCGCATATCAAACGCACTGAGGAGTGGTGAAAACACCAGAAAACGTGTGTTTCCCATTCAATAGCACAAAAACAGCGATTTCGGTGATTCTGCACACTTGTAACAGCAGAATCATGAAGATTATCACTGAAAGTGCATATCTCAGCTGGAAACAACAACGATACCGAAGATATCGCAGTTTCCGCATATCAAACGCACTGTGGAGTGCTGAAAACACCAGAAAACGTGTTTTTCGCATTCAAAAGCACGAAAACAGCGATTTCGGTGATTCTGCACACTTGTAACAGCAGAATCGTGAAGATTATCACTGAAAATGCATATCTCAGCTGGAAACAACAACGGTACCGAAGATATCGCAGTTTCAGCATATCAAACGCACTGTGGAGTGCTGAAAACACTAGAAAACGTGTTTTTCGCATTCAATAGCACGAAAACAGCGATTTCGGTGATTCTGCACACTTGTCACAGAAGAAACTCGAAGATTTTCGTAGAAAATGCATATCTCAGCTGGAAACAACAACGATACCGAAGATATGGCAGTTTCCGCATATCAAACGCACTGTGGAGTGCTGAAAACACCAGAAAACGTGTATTTCGCATTCAATAGCACGAAAACAGCGATTTCGGTGATTCTGCACACTTGTCACAGCAGAATCATGAAGATTATCACTGATAATGCATATCTCAGCTGGAAACCCAACGATACCGACGATATCGCAGTTTCCGCATGTCAAACGCACTGTGGAGTGCTGAAAACACCAGAAAACGTGTTTTTCGCATTCAAAAGCACGAAAACAGCGATTTCGGTGGTTCTGCACACTTGTAACAGCAGAATCATGAAGATTATCACTGAAAATGCATATCTCAGCTGGAAACAACAACGATACCGAAGATATCGCAGTTTCCGCATATCAAACGCACTGTGGAGTGCTGAAAACACCAGAAAACGTGTTTTTCCCATTCAATAGCACAAAAACAGCGATTTCGGTGATTCTGCACACTTGTAACAGCAGAATCATGAAGATTATCACTGAAAATGCATATCTCAGCTGGAAACAACAACGATACCGAAGATATCGCAGTTTCCGCATATCAAACGCACTGTGGAGTGCTGAAAACACCAGAAAACGTGTTTTTCGCATTCAAAAGCACGAAAACAGGGATTTCGGTGATTCTGCACACTTGTAACAGCAGAATCGTGAAGATTATCACTGAAAATGCATATCTCAGCTGGAAACAACAACGATACCGAAGATATCGCAGTTTCCGCATGTCAAACGCTCTGTGGCGTGCTTAAAACACCAGAAAACGTGTTTTTCGCATTAAAACCAAGAAAACAGCGATTTCGGTGATTCTGCACACTTGTAACAGCAGAATCATGAAGATTATCACTGGTAATGCATATCTCAGCTGGAAACAACAACGATACCGAAGATATCGCAGTTTCCGCATATCAAACGCACTGTGGAGTGCTGAAAACACCAGAAAACGTGTTTTTCGCATTAAAACCAAGAAAACAGCGATTTCGGTGATTCTGCACACTTGTAACAGCAGAATCATGAAGATTATCACTGAAAATGCATATCTCAGCTGGAAACAACAACGATACCGAAGATATCGCAGTTTCCGCATGTCCAACGCTCTGTGGCGTGCTGAAAACACCAGAAAACGTGTTTTTCCCATTCAATAGCACAAAAACAGCGATTTCGGTGATTCTGCACACTTGTAACAGCAGAATCATGAAGATTATCACTGAAAATGCATATCTCAGCTGGAAACAACAACGATACCGAAGATATCGCAGTTTCAGCATATCAAACGCACTGTGGAGTGCTGAAAACACTAGAAAACGTGTTTTTCGCATTCAATAGCACGAAAACAGCGATTTCGGTGATTCTGCACACTTGTCACAGAAGAAACTCGAAGATTTTCGTAGAAAATGCATATCTCAGCTGGAAACAACAACGATACCGAAGATATCGCAGTTTCCGCATTTCAAACGCACTGTGGAGTGCTGAAAACACCAGAAAACGTGTTTTTCGCATTCAATAGCACGAAAACAGCGATTTCGGTGATTCTGCACACTGGTAACAGCAGAATCGTGAAGATTATCACTGAAAATGCATATCTCAGCTGGAAACAACAACGATACCGAAGATATCGCAGTTTCCGCATGTCAAACGCTCTGTGGCGTGCTGAAAACACCAGAAAACGTGTTTTTCGCATTAAAACCAAGAAAACAGCGATTTCGGTGATTCTGCACACTTGTAACAGCAGAATCATGAAGATTATCACTGAAAATGCATATCTCAGCTGGAAACAACAACGATACCGAAGATATCGCAGTTTCCGCATATCAAACGCACTGTGGAGTGCTGAAAACACCAGAAAACGTGTTTTTCGCATTCAATAGCACGAAAACAGCGGTTTCGGTGATTCTGCACACTTGTAACAGCAGAATCATGAAGATTATCACTGATAATGCATATCTCAGCTGGAAACAACAACGATACCGAAGATAACGCAGTTTCCGCATATCAAACGCAGTGTGGAGTACTGAAAACACCAGAAAACGTGTTTTTCGCATTCAAAAGCACGAAAACAGCGATTTCGGTGTTTCTGCACACTTGTAACAGCAGAATCGTGAAGATTATCACTGAGAATGCATATCTCAGCTGGAAACCCAACGATACCGAAGATATCGCAGTTTCCGCATGTCAAACGCACTGTGGAGTGCGGAAAACACCAGAAAACGTGTTTTTCGCATTCAAAAGCACGAAAACAGCGATTTCGGTGATTCTGCACACTTGTAACAGCAGAATCATGAAGATTATCACTGAAAGTGCATATCTCAGCTGGAAACAACAACGATACCGAAGATATAGCAGTTTCCGCATATCAAACGCACTGTGGAGTGCTGAAAACACCAGAAAACGTGTTTTTCGCATACAAAAGCACGAAAACAGCGATTTCGGTGATTCTGCACACTTGTAACAGCAGAATCATGAAGATTATCACTGAAAATGCATATCTCAGCTGGAAACAACAACGATACCGAAGATATGGCAGTTTCCGCATATCAAACGCACTGAGGAGTGGTGAAAACACCAGAAAACGTGTGTTTCCCATTCAATAGCACAAAAACAGTGATTTCGGTGATTCTGCACACTTGTAACAGCAGAATCATGAAGATTATCACTGAAAGTGCATATCTCAGCTGGAAACAACAACGATACCGAAGATATCGCAGTTTCCGCATATCAAACGCACTGTGGAGTGCTGAAAACACCAGAAAACGTGTTTTTCGCATTCAAAAGCACGAAAACAGCGATTTCGGTGATTCTGCACACTTGTAACAGCAGAATCGTGAAGATTATCACTGAAAATGCATATCTCAGCTGGAAACAACAACGGTACCGAAGATATCGCAGTTTCAGCATATCAAACGCACTGTGGAGTGCTGAAAACACTAGAAAACGTGTTTTTCGCATTCAATAGCACGAAAACAGCGATTTCGGTGATTCTGCACACTTGTCACAGAAGAAACTCGAAGATTTTCGTAGAAAATGCATATCTCAGCTGGAAACAACAACGATACCGAAGATATCGCAGTTTCCGCATTTCAAACGCACTGTGGAGTGCTGAAAACACCAGAAAACGTGTTTTTCGCATTCAATAGCACGAAAACAGCGATTTCGGTGATTCTGCACACTTGTAACAGCAGAATCATGAAGATTATCACTGATAATGCATATCTCAGCTGGAAACAACAACGATACCGAAGATATCGCAGTTTCCGCATGTCAAACGCTCTGTGGCGTGCTGAAAACTCCAGAAAACGTATTTTTCGCATTCAATAGCACGAAAACAGCGATTTCGGTGATTCTGCACACTTGTAACAGCAGAATCATGAAGATTATCACTGAAAATGCATATCTCATCTGAAAAACCCAACGATACCGAAGATATCGCAGTTTCCGCATGTCAAACGCTCTGTGGCGTGCTGAAAACACCAGAAAACGTGTTTTTCGCATTAAAACCACGGAAACAGCGATTTCGGTGATTCTGCACACTTGTCACAGAAGAAACTCGAAGATTTTCGTAGAAAATGCATATCTCAGCTGGAAACAACAACGATACCGAAGATATCGCAGTTTCCGCATATCAAACGCACTGTGGAGTGCTGAAAACACCAGAAAACGTGTTTTTCGCATTCAAAAGCACGAAAACAGCGATTTCGGTGTTTCTGCACACTTGTAACAGCAGAATCCTGAAGATTATCACTGAAAATGCATATCTCAGCTGGAAACCCAACGATACCGAAGATATCGCAGTTTCCGCATGTCAAACGCACTGTGGAGTGCGGAAAACACCAGAAAACGTGTTTTTCGCATTCAAAAGCACGAAAACAGCGATTTCGGTGATTCTGCACACTTGTAACAGCAGAATCATGAAGATTATCACTGAAAATGCATATCTCAGCTGGAAACAACAACGATGCCGAAGATATGGCAGTTTCCGCATATCAAACGCACTGTGGAGTGCTGAAAACACCAGAAAACGTGTTTTTCGCATTCAATAGCACGAAAACAGCGATTTCGGTGATTCTGCACACTTGTCACAGCAGAATCGTGAAGATTATCACTGAAAATGCTTATCTCAGCTGGAAACCCAACGATACCGAAGATATCGCAGTTTCCGCATGTCAAACGCACTGTGGAGTGCTGAAAACACCAGAAAACGTGTTTTTCGCATTCAAAAGCACGAAAACAGCGATTTCGGTGATTCTGCACACTTGTAACAGCAGAATCGTGAAGATTATCACTGAAAATGCATATCTCAGCTGGAAACAACAACGATACCGAAGATATCGCAGTTTCAGCATATCAAACGCACTGTGGAGTGCTGAAAACACTAGAAAACGTGTTTTTCGCATTCAATAGCACGAAAACAGCGATTTCGGTGATTCTGCACACTTGTCACAGAAGAAACTCGAAGATTTTCGTAGAAAATGCATATCTCAGCTGGAAACAACAACGATACCGAAGATATCGCAGTTTCCGCATTTCAAACGCACTGTGGAGTGCTGAAAACACCAGAAAACGTGTTTTTCGCATTCAATAGCACGAAAACAGCGATTTCGGTGATTCTGCACACTTGTAACCGCAGAATCATGAAGATTATCACTGATAATGCATATCTCAGCTGGAAACAACAACGATACCGAAGATATCGCAGTTTCCGCATGTCAAACGCTCTGTGGCGTGCTGAAAACTCCAGAAAACGTATTTTTCGCATTCAATAGCACGAAAACAGCGATTTCGGTGATTCTGCACACTTGTAACAGCAGAATCATGAAGATTATCACTGAAAATGCATATCTCATCTGAAAAACCCAACGATACCGAAGATATCGCAGTTTCCGCATGTCAAACGCTCTGTGGCGTGCTGAAAACACCAGAAAACGTGTTTTTCGCATTAAAACCACGGAAACTGTGATTTCGGTGATTCTGCACACTTGTCACAGAAGAAACTCGAAGATTTTCGTAGAAAATGCATATCTCAGCTGGAAACAACAACGATACCGAAGATATCGCAGTTTCCGCATATCAAACGCACTGTGGAGTGCTGAAAACACCAGAAAACGTGTTTTTCGCATTCAAAAGCACGAAAACAGCGATTTCGGTGTTTCTGCACACTTGTAACAGCAGAATCGTGAAGATTATCACTGAAAATGCATATCTCAGCTGGAAACCCAACGATACCGAAGATATCGCAGTTTCCGCATGTCAAACGCTCTGTGGCGTGCTGAAAACACCAGAAAACGTGTTTTTCGCATTCAATAGCACGAAAACAGCGATTTCGGTGATTCTGCATACTTGTCACAGAAGAAACTCGAAGATTATCGTAGAAAATGCATATCTCAGCTGGAAACAACAACGATACCGAAGATATCGCAGTTTCCGCATTTCAAACGCACTGTGGAGTGCTGAAAACACCAGAAAACAAGCTTTTCGCATTCAATAGCAAGAAAACAGCGATTTCGGTGATTCTGCACACTTGTAACAGCAGAATCATGAAGATTATCACTGAAAATGCATATCTCAGCCGGAAACAACAACGATACCGAAGATATCGCAGTTTCCGCATGTCAAACGCTCTGTGGCGTGCTGAAAACACCAGAAAACGTGTTTTTCGCATTAAAACCACGAAAACAGCGATTTCGGTGAGCCTGCACACTTGTAACAGCAGGATCATGAAGATTATCACTGAAAATGCATATCTCAGCTGGAAACAACAAGAATACCGAAGATATCGCAGTTTCAGCATATCAAACGCACTGTGGAGTGCTGAAAACACCAGAAAACGTGTTTTTCGGATTCAATACCACGAAAACAGCGATTTCGGTGATTCTGCACACTTGTCACAGAAGAAACTCGAAGATTTTCGTAGAAAATGCAAATCTCAGCTGGAAACAACAACGATACCGAAGATATCGCAGTTTCCGCATTTCAAACGCACTGTGGAGTGCTGAAAACACCAGAAAACAAGCTTTTCGCATTCAATAGCAAGAAAACAGCGATTTCGGTGATTCTGCACACTTGTAACAGCAGAATCATGAAGATTATCACTGAAAATGCATATCTCAGCTGGAAACAACAACGATATCAACGATATCGCAGTTTCCGCATGTCAAACGCTCTGTGGCGTGCTGAAAACACCAGAAAACGTGTTTTTCGCATTCAAAAGTACGAAAACAATGACTTCGGTGATTCTGCACATTTGTAACAGCAGAATCATGGAGATTATCACTGAAAATGCATATCTCAGCTGGAAACATCAACGATACCGAAGATATGGCAGTTTCCGCATATCAAACGCACTGTGGAGTGCTGAAAACACCAGAAAACGTGTTTTTCGCATTCAATAGCACGAAAACAGCGGTTTCGGTGATTCTGCACACTTGTAACAGCAGAATCATGAAGATAATCACTGATAATGCATATCTCAGCTGGAAACAACAACGATACCGAAGATAAGGCAGTTTCCGCATATCAAACGCACTGTGGAGTACTGAAAACACCAGAAAACGTGTTTTTCGCATTCAAAAGCACGAAAACAGCGATTTCGGTGTTTCTGCACACTTGTAACAGCAGAATCGTGAAGATTATCACTGAAAATGCATATCTCAGCTGGAAACCCAACGATACCGAAGATATCGCAGTTTCCGCATGTCAAACGCACTGTGGAGTGCTGAAAACACCAGAAAACGTGTTTTTCGCATTCAAAGGCACGAAAACAGCGATTTCGGTGATTCTGCACACTTGTAACAGCAGAATCATGAAGATTATCACTGATAATGCATATCTCAGGTGGAAACAACAACGATACCGAAGATAAGGCAGTTTCCGCATATCAAACGCACTGTGGAGTACTGAAAACACCAGAAAACGTGTTTTTCGCATTCAAAAGCACGAAAACAGCGATTTCGGTGTTTCTGCACACTTGTAACAGCAGAATCGTGAAGATTATCACTGAAAATGCTTATTTCAGCTGGAAACCCAACGATACCGAAGATATCGCAGTTTCCGCATATCAAACGCACTGTGGAGTGCTGAAAACACCAGAAAACGTGTTTTTCGCATTCAAAAGCACGAAAACAGCGATTTCGGTGTTTCTGCACACTTGCAACAGCAGAATCGTGAAGATTATCACTGAAAATGCATATCTCAGCTGGAAACCCAACGATACCGAAGATATCGCAGTTTCCGCATGTCAAACGCTCTGTGGCGTGCTGAAAACACCAGAAAACGTGTTTTTCGCATTCAATAGCACGAAAACAGCGATTTCGGTGATTCTGCATACTTGTCACAGAAGAAACTCGAAGATTATCGTAGAAAATGCATATCTCAGCTGGAAACAACAACGATACCGAAGATATCGCAGTTTCCGGATTTCAAACGCACTGTGGAGTGCTGAAAACACCAGAAAACGTGTTTTTCGCATTCAAAAGCACGAAAACAGCGATTTCGGTGATTCTGCACACTTGTAACAGCAGAATCGTGAAGATTATCACTGAAAATGCATATCTCAGCTGGAAACAACAACGATACCGAAGATATCGCTGTTTCCGCATGTCAAACGCTTTGTGGCGTGCTGAAAACACCAGAAAACGTGTTTTTCGCATTAAAACCACGAAAACAGCGATTTCGGTGATTCTGCACACTTGTAACAGCAGAATCATAAAGATTATCACTGAAAATGCTTATCTCAGCTGGAAACAACAACGATACCGAAGATATCGCAGTTTCCGCATATCAAACGCACTGTGGAGTGCTGAAAACACCAGAAAACGTGTTTTTCGGATTCAATAGCACGAAAACAGCGATTTCGGTGATTCTGCACACTTGTAACAGCAGAATCGTGAAGATTATCACTGAAAATGCTTATTTCAGCTGGAAACCCAACGATACCGAAGATATCGCAGTTTCCGCATGTCAAACGCTCTGTGGCGTGCTGAAAACACCAGAAAACGTGTTTTTCGCATTCAAAAGTACGAATACAGCGACTTCGGTGATTCTGCACACTTGTAACAGCAGAATCATGAAGATTTTCGTAGAAAATGCATATGTCAGCTGGAAACATCAACGATACCGAAGATATGGCAGTTTCCGCATATCAAACGCACTGTGGAGTGCTGAAAACACCAGAAAACAAGCTTTTCGCATTCAATAGCAAGAAAACAGCGATTTCGGTGATTCTGCACACTTGTAACAGCAGAATCATGAAGATTATCACTGAAAATGCATATCTCAGCTGGAAACAACAACGATATCAAAGATATCGCAGTTTCCGCATGTCAAACGCTCTGTGGCGTGCTGAAAACACCAGAAAACGTGTTTTTCGCATTCAAAAGTACGAAAACAGCGACTTCGGTGATTCTGCACATTTGTAACAGCAGAATCATGGAGATTATCACTGAAAATGCATATCTCAGCTGGAAACATCAACGATACCGAAGATATGGCAGTTTCCGCATATCAAACGCACTGTTGAGTGCTGAAAACACCAGAAAACGTGTTTTTCGCATTCAATAGCACGAAAACAGCGGTTTCGGTGATTCTGCACACTTGTAACAGCAGAATCATGAAGATTATCACTGATAATGCATATCTCAGCTGGAAACAACAACGATACCGAAGATAAGGCAGTTTCCGCATATCAAACGCACTGTGGAGTACTGAAAACACCAGAAAACGTGTTTTTCGGATTCAATAGCACGAAAACAGCGATTTCGGTGATTCTGCACACTTGTAACAGCAGAATCGTGAAGATTATCACTGAAAATGCATATCTCAGCTGGAAACCCATCGATACCGAAGATATCGCAGTTTCCGCATGTCAAACGCACTGTGGAGTGCTGAAAACACCAGAAAACGTGTTTTTCGCATTCAAAGGCACGAAAACAGCGATTTCGGTGATTCTGCACACTTGTAACAGCAGAATCATGAAGATTATCACTGATAATGCATATCTCAGCTGGAAACAACAACGATACCGAAGATAAGGCAGTTTCCGCATATCAAACGCACTGTGGAGTTCTGAAAACACCAGAAAACGTGTTTTTCGCATTCAAAAGCACGAAAACAGCGATTTCGGTGTTTCTGCACACTTGTAACAGCAGAATCGTGAAGATTATCACTGAAAATGCTTATTTCAGCTGGAAACCCAACGATACCGAAGATATCGCAGTTTCCGCATATCAAACGCACTGTGGAGTTCTGAAAACACCAGAAAACGTGTTTTTCGCATTCAAAAGCACGAAAACAGCGATTTCGGTGTTTCTGCACACTTGTAACAGCAGAATCATGAAGATTATCACTGAAAATGCATATCTCAGCTGGAAACAACAAGAATACCGAAGATATCGCAGTTTCAGCATATCAAACGCACTGTGGAGTGCTGAAAACACCAGAAAACGTGTTTTTCGGATTCAATAGCACGAAAACAGCGATTTCGGTGATTCTGCACACTTGTAACAGCAGAATCGTGAAGATTATCACTGAAAATGCATATCTCAGCTGGAAACCCAACGATACCGAAGATATCGCAGTTTCCGCATGTCAAACGCACTGTGGAGTACTGAAAACACCAGAAAACGTGTTTTTCGCATTCAAAAGCACGAAAACAGCGATTTCGGTGTTTCTGCACACTTGTAACAGCAGAATCGTGAAGATTATCACTGAAAATGCATATCTCAGCTGGAAACCCAACGATACCGAAGATATCGCAGTTTCCGCATGTCAAACGCACTGTGGAGTGCTGAAAACACCAGAAAACGTGTTTTTCCCATTCAATAGCACAAAAACAGCGATTTCGGTGATTCTGCACACTTGTAACAGCAGAATCATGAAGATTATCACTGAAAATGCATATCTCAGCTGGAAACAACAACGATACCGAAGATATCGCAGTTTCCGCATATCAAACGCACTGTGGAGTGCTGAAAACACCAGAAAACGTGTTTTTCGCATTCAAAAGCACGAAAACAGCGATTTCGGTGATTCTGCACACTTGTAACAGCAGAATCGTGAAGATTATCACTGAAAATGCATATCTCAGCTGGAAACAACAACGATACCGAAGATAAGGCAGTTTCCGCATTTCAAACGCACTGTGGAGTACTGAAAACACCAGAAAACGTGTTTTTCGCATTCAAAAGCACGAAAACAGCGATTTCGGTGTTTCTGCACACTTGTAACAGCAGAATCGTGAAGATTATCACGGAAAATGCATATCTCAGCTGGAAACCCAACGATACCGAAGATATCGCAGTTTCCGCATGTCAAACGCACTGTGGAGTGCTGAAAACACCAGAAAACGTGTTTTTCGCATTAAAACCACGAAAACAGCGATTTCGGTGATTCTGCACACTTGTAACAGCAGAATCGTGAAGATTATCACTGAAAATGCTTATTTCAGCTGGAAACCCAACGATACCGAAGATATCGCAGTTTCCGCATGTCAAACGCACTGTGGAGTGCTGAAAACACCAGAAAACGTGTTTTTCGCATTCAATAGCACGAAAACAGCGATTTCGGTGATTCTGCACACTTGTAACAGCAGAATCATGAAGATTATCACTGAAAATGCATACCTCAGCTGGAAACAACAACGATACCGAAGATATCGCAGTTTCCGCATATCAACCGCAATGTGGAGTGCTGAAAACACCAGAAAACGTGTTTTTCGCATTCAAAAGCACGAAAACAGCGATTTCGGTGTTTCTGCACACTTGTAACAGCAGAATCGTGAAGATTATCACTGAAAATGCATATCTCAGCTGGAAACCCAACGATACCGAAGATATCGCAGTTTCCGCATGTCAAACGCTCTGTGGCGTGCTGAAAACACCAGAAAACGTGTTTTTCGCATTCAATAGCACGAAAACAGCGATTTCGGTGATTCTGCATACTTGTCACAGAAGAAACTCGAAGATTATCGTAGAAAATGCATATCTCAGCTGGAAACAACAACGATACCGAAGATATCGCAGTTTCCGGATTTCAAACGCACTGTGGAGTGCTGAAAACACCAGAAAACGTGTTTTTCGCATTCAAAAGCACGAAAACAGCGATTTCGGTGATTCTGCACACTTGTAACAGCAGAATCGTGAAGATTATCACTGAAAATGCATATCTCAGCTGGAAACAACAACGATACCGAAGATATCGCTGATTCCGCATGTCAAACGCTCTGTGGCGTGCTGAAAACACCAGAAAACGTGTTTTTCGCATTAAAACCACGAAAACAGCGATTTCGGTGATTCTGCACACTTGTAACAGCAGAATCATGAAGATTATCACTGAAAATGCATATCTCAGCTGGAAACAACAACGATACCGAAGATATCGCAGTTTCCGCATGTCAAACGCTCTGTGGCGTGCTGAAAACACCAGAAAACGTGTTTTTCGCATTAAAACCACGAAAACAGCGATTTCGGTGATTCTGCACACTTGTAACAGCAGAATCATGAAGATTATTACTGAAAATGCATATCTCAGCTGGAAACAACAAGAATACCGAAGATATCGCAGTTTCAGCATATCAAACGCACTGTGGAGTGCTGAAAACACCAGAAAACGTGTTTTTCGGATTCAATAGCACGAAAACAGCGATTTCGGTGATTCTGCACACTTGTAACAGCAGAATCGTGAAGATTATCACTGAAAATGCTTATTTCAGCTGGAAACCCAACGATACCGAAGATATCGCAGTTTCCGCATGTCAAACGCTCTGTGGCGTGCTGAAAACACCAGAAAACGTGTTTTTCGCATTCAAAAGTACGAAAACAGCGACTTCGGTGATTCTGCACATTTGTAACAGCAGAATCATGGAGATTATCACTGAAAATGCATATCTCAGCTGGAAACATCAACGATACCGAAGATATGGCAGTTTCCGCATATCAAACGCACTGTGGAGTGCTGAAAACACCAGAAAACGTGTTTTTCGCATTCAATAGCACGAAAACAGCGGTTTCGGTGATTCTGCACACTTGTAACAGCAGAATCATGAAGATTATCACTGATAATGCATATCTCAGCTGGAAACAACAACGATACCGAAGATAAGGCAGTTTCCGCATATCAAACGCACTGTGGAGTACTGAAAACACCAGAAAACGTGTTTTTCGCATTCAAAAGCACGAAAACAGCGATTTCGGTGTTTCTGCACACTTGTAACAGCAGAATCGTGAAGATTATCACTGAAAATGCATATCTCAGCTGGAAACCCAACGATACCGAAGATATCGCAGTTTCCGCATGTCAAACGCACTGTGGAGTGCTGAAAACACCAGAAAACGTGTTTTTCGCATTCAAAGGCACGAAAACAGCGATTTCGGTGATTCTGCACACTTGTAACAGCAGAATCATGAAGATTATCACTGATAATGCATATCTCAGCTGGAAACAACAACGATACCGAAGATAAGGCAGTTTCCGCATATCAAACGCACTGTGGAGTTCTGAAAACACCAGAAAACGTGTTTTTCGCATTCAAAAGCACGAAAACAGCGATTTCGGTGTTTCTGCACACTTGTAACAGCAGAATCGTGAAGATTATCACTGAAAATGCTTATTTCAGCTGGAAACCCAACGATACCGAAGATATCGCAGTTTCCGCATATCAAACGCACTGTGGAGTTCTAAAAACACCAGAAAACGTGTTTTTCGCATTCAAAAGCACGAAAACAGCGATTTCGGTGTTTCTGCACACTTGTAACAGCAGAATCATGAAGATTATCACTGAAAATGCATATCTCAGCTGGAAACAACAAGAATACCGAAGATATCGCAGTTTCAGCATATCAAACGCACTGTGGAGTGCTGAAAACACCAGAAAACGTGTTTTTCGGATTCAATAGCACGAAAACAGCGATTTCGGTGATTCTGCACACTTGTAACAGCAGAATCGTGAAGATTATCACTGAAAATGCTTATTTCAGCTGGAAACGCAACGATACCGAAGATATGGCAGTTTCCGCATATCAAACGCACTGTGGAGTGCTGAAAACACCAGAAAACGTGTTTTTCCCATTCAATAGCACAAAAACAGCGATTTCGGTGATTCTGCACACTTGTAACAGCAGAATCATGAAGATTATCACTGAAAATGCATATCTCATCTGAAAAACCCAACGATACCGAAGATATCGCAGTTTCCGCATGTCAAACGCTCTGTGGCGTGCTGAAAACACCAGAAAACGTGTTTTTCGCATTAAAACCACGGAAACAGCGATTTCGGTGATTCTGCACACTTGTTACAGAAGAAACTCGAAGATTTTCGAAGAAAATGCATATCTCAGCTGGAGACAACAACGATACCGAAGATATCGCAGTTTCCGCATTTCAAACGCACTGTGGAGTGCTGAAAACACCAGAAAACAAGCTTTTCGCATTCAATAGCAAGAAAACAGCGATTTCGGTGATTCTGCACACTTGTAACAGCAGAATCATGAAGATTATCTCTGAAAAAGGATTTCTCAGCTGGAAACAACAACGATATCAAAGATATCGCAGTTTCCGCATGTCAAACGCTCTGTGGCGTGCTGAAAACACCAGAAAACGTGTTTTTCGCATTCAAAAGTACGAAAACAGCGACTTCGGTGATTCTGCACATTTGTAACAGCAGAATCATGGAGATTATCACTGAAAATGCATATCTCAGCTGGAAACATCAACGATACCGAAGATATGGCAGTTTCCGCATATCAAACGCACTGTGGAGTGCTGAAAACACCAGAAAACTTGTTTTTCGCATTCAATAGCACGAAAACAGCGGTTTCGGTGATTCTGCACACTTGTAACAGCAGAATCATGAAGATTATCACTGATAATGCATATCTCAGCTGGAAACAACAACGATACCGAAGATAAGGCAGTTTCCGCATATCAAACGCACTGTGGAGTACTGAAAACACCAGAAAACGTGTTTATCGCATTCAAAAGCACGAAAACAGCGATTTCGGTGTTTCTGCACACTTGTAACAGCAGAATCGTGAAGATTATCACTGAAAATGCTTATTTCAGCTGGAAACCCAACGATACCGAAGATACCGCAGTTTCCGCATGTCAAACGCACTGTGGAGTGCTGAAAACACCAGAAAACGTGTTTTTCGCATTCAATAGCACGAAAACAGCGATTTCGGTGATTCTGCACACTTGTAACAGCAGAATCATGAAGATTATCACTGAAAATGCATACCTCAGCTGGAAACAACAACGATACCGAAGATATCGCAGTTTCCGCATATCAAACGCACTGTGGAGTGCTGAAAACACCAGAAAACGTGTTTTTCGCATTCAAAAGCACGAAAACAGCGATTTCGGTGTTTCTGCACACTTGTAACAGCAGAATCGTGAAGATTATCACTGAAAATGCATATCTCAGCTGGAAACCCAACGATACCGAAGATATCGCAGTTTCCGCATGTCAAACGCTCTGTGGCGTGCTGAAAACACCAGAAAACGTGTTTTTCGCATTCAATAGCACGAAAACAGCGATTTCGGTGATTCTGCATACTTGCCACAGAAGAAACTCGAAGATTATCGTAGAAAATGCATATCTCAGCTGGAAACAACAACGATACCGAAGATATCGCAGTTTCCGGATTTCAAACGCACTGTGGAGTGCTGAAAACACCAGAAAACGTGTTTTTCGCATTCAAAAGCACGAAAACAGCGATTTCGGTGATTCTGCACACTTGTAACAGCAGAATCGTGAAGATTATCACTGAAAATGCATATCTCAGCTGGAAACAACAACGATACCGAAGATATCGCTGTTTCCGCATGTCAAACGCTCTGTGGCGTGCTGAAAACACCAGAAAACGTGTTTTTCGCATTAAAACCACGAAAACAGCGATTTCGGTGATTCTGCACACTTGTAACAGCAGAATCATGAAGATTATCACTGAAAATGCATATCTCAGCTGGAAACAACAACGATACCGAAGATATCGCAGTTTCCGCATGTCAAACGCTCTGTGGCGTGCTGAAAACACCAGAAAACGTGTTTTTCGCATTAAAACCACGAAAACAGCGATTTCGGTGATTCTGCACACTTGTAACAGCAGAATCATGAAGATTATCACTGAAAATGCATATCTCAGCTGGAAACAACAAGAATACCGAAGATATCGCAGTTTCAACATATCAAACGCACTGTGGAGTGCTGAAAACACCAGAAAACAAGCTTTTCGCATTCAATAGCAAGATAACAGCGATTTCGGTGATTCTGCACACTTGTAACAGCAGAATCATGAAGATTATCACTGAAAATGCATATCTCAGCTGGAAACAACAACGATATCAAAGATATCGCAGTTTCCGCATGTCAAACGCTCTGTGGCGTGCTGAAAACACCAGAAAACGTGTATTTCGCATTCAAAAGTACGAAAACAGCGACTTCGGTGATTCTGCACGTTTGTAACAGCAGAATCATGGAGATTATCACTGAAAATGCATATCTCAGCTGGAAACATCAACGATACCGAAGATATGGCAGTTTCCGCATATCAAACGCACTGTGGAGTGCTGAAAACACCAGAAAACGTGTTTTTCGCATTCAATAGCACGAAAACAGCGGTTTCGGTGATTCTGCACACTTGTAACAGCAGAATCATGAAGATTATCACTGATAATGCATATCTCAGCTGGAAACAACAACGATACCGAAGATAAGGCAGTTTCCGCATATCAAACGCACTGTGGAGTACTGAAAACACCAGAAAACGTGTTTATCGCATTCAAAAGCACGAAAACAGCGATTTCGGTGTTTCTGCACACTTGTAACAGCAGAATCGTGAAGATTATCACTGAAAATGCTTATTTCAGCTGGAAACCCAACGATACCGAAGATATCGCAGTTTCCGCATGTCAAACGCACTGTGGAGTGCTGAAAACACCAGAAAACGTGTTTTTCGCATTCAATAGCACGAAAACAGCGATTTCGGTGATTCTGCACACTTGTAACAACAGAATCATGAAGATTATCACTGAAAATGCATACCTCAGCTGGAAACAACAACGATACCGAAGATATCGCAGTTTCCGCATATCAAACGCACTGTGGAGTGCTGAAAACACCCGAAAACGTGTTTTTCGCATTCAAAAGCACGAAAACAGCGATTTCGGTGTTTCCGCACACTTGTAACAGCAGAATCGTGAAGATTATCACTGAAAATGCATATCTCAGCTGGAAACCCAACGATACCGAAGATATCGCAGTTTCCGCATGTCAAACGCTCTGTGGCGTGCTGAAAACACCAGAAAACGTGTTTTTCGCATTCAATAGCACGAAAACAGCGATTTCGGTGATTCTGCATACTTGTCACAGAAGAAACTCGAAGATTATCGTAGAAAATGCATATCTCAGCTGGAAACAACAACGATACCGAAGATATCGCAGTTTCCGGATTTCAAACGCACTGTGGAGTGCTGAAAACACCAGAAAACGTGTTTTTCGCATTCAAAAGCACGAAAACAGCGATTTCGGTGATTCTGCACACTTGTAACAGCAGAATCGTGAAGATTATCACTGAAAATGCATATCTCAGCTGGAAACAACAACGATACCGAAGATATCGCTGTTTCCGCATGTCAAACGCTCTGTGGCGTGCTGAAAACACCAGAAAACGTGTTTTTCGCATTAAAACCACGGAAACAGCGATTTCGGTGATTCTGCACACTTGTCACAGAAGAAACTCGAAGATTTTCGTAGAAAATGCATATCTCAGCTGGAAACAACAACGATACCGAAGATATCGCAGTTTCCGCATATCAAACGCACTGTGGAGTGCTGAAAACACCAGAAAACGTGTTTTTCGCATTCAAAAGCACGAAAACAGCGATTTCGGTGATTCTGCACACTTGTAACAGCAGAATCGTGAAGATTATCACTGAAAATGCATATCTCAGCTGGAAACAACAACGATACCGAAGATATCGCAGTTTCCGCATGTCAAACGCTCTGTGGCGTGCTGAAAACACCAGAAAACGTGTTTTTCGCATTCAAAAGTACGAAAACAGCGACTTCGGTGATTCTGCACACTTGTAACAGCAGAATCATGAAGATTGTCGTAGAAAATGCATATCTCAGCTGGAAACATCAACGATACCGAAGATATGGCAGTTTCCGCATATCAAACGCACTGTGGAGTGCTGAAAACACCAGAAAACAAGCTTTTCGCATTCAATAGCAAGAAAACAGCGATTTCGGTGATTCTGCACACTTGTAACAGCAGAATCATGAAGATTATCACTGAAAATGCATATCTCAGCTGGAAACAACAACGATACCGAAGATATCGCAGTTTCCGCATGTCAAACGCACTGTGGAGTGCTGAAAACACCAGAAAACGTGTTTTTCGCATTCAAAGGCACGAAAACAGCGATTTCGGTGGTTCTGCACACTTGTAACAGCAGAATCATGAAGATTATCACTGATAATGCATATCTCAGCTGGAAACAACAACGATACCGAAGATAAGGCAGTTTCCGCATATCAAACGCACTGTGGAGTACTGAAAACACCAGAAAACGTGTTTTTCGCATTCAAAAGCACGAAAACCGCGATTTCGGTGTTTCTGCACACTTGTAACAGCAGAATCGTGAAGATTATCACTGAAAATGCCTATTTCAGCTGGAAACCCAACGATACCGAAGATATCGCAGTTTCCGCATGTCAAACGCACTGTGGAGTGCTGAAAACACCAGAAAACGTGTTTTTCGCATTCAAAAGCACGAAAACAGCGATTTCGGTGATTCTGCACACTTGTAACAGCAGAATCATAAAGATTATCACTGAAAATGCATATCTCAGCTGGAAACAACAACGATACCGAAGATATCGCAGTTTCCGCATATCAAACGCACTGTGGAGTGCTGAAAACACCAGAAAACGTGTTTTTCCCATTCAATAGCACAAAAACAGCGATTTCGGTGATTCTGCACACTTGTAACAGCAGAATCATGAAGATTATCACTGAAAATGCATATCTCAGCTGGAAACAACAACGATACCGAAGATATCGCAGTTTCCGCATTTCAATCGCACTGTGGAGTGCTGAAAACACCAGAAAACGTGTTTTTCGCATCCAATAGCACGAAAACAGCGATTTCGGTGATTCTGCACACTTGTAACAGCAGAATCATGAAGATTATCGTAGAAAATGCATATCTCAGATGGAAACAACAACGATACCGAAGATATCGCAGTTTCCGCATATCAAACGCACTGTGGAATGCTGAAAACACCAGAAAACGTGTTTTTCGCATCCAGTAGCACAAAAACAGCGATTTCGGTGATTCTGCACACTTGTCACAGAAGAAACTCGAAGATTATCGTAGAAAATGCATATCTCAGCGGGTAACAACAACGAAACCGAAGATATGGCAGTTTCCGCATATCAAACGCACTGTGGAGTGCTGAAAATACCAGAAAACGTGTTTTTCGCATCTAATAGCACGAAAACTGCGATTTCGGTGATTCTGCACACTTGTAACAGCAGAATCATGAAGATTATCACTGAAAATGCATATCTCAGCTGGAAACAACAACGATACCGAAGATATGGCAGTTTCCGCATATCAATCGCACTGTGGAGTGCTGAAAACACCAGAAAACGTGTATTTCGCATTCAAAAGCACGAAAACAGCGATTTCGGTGATTCTGCACACTTGTAACAGCAGAATCATGAAGATTATCACTGAAAATGCATATCTCAGCTGGAAACAACAACGATCCCGAAGATATCGCAGTTTCCGCATATCAAACGCACTGTGGAGTGCTGAAAATACCAGAAAACGTGTTTTTCGCATCCAATAGCACGAAAACAGCGATTTCGGTGATTCTGCACACTTGTCACAGAAGAAACTCGAAGATTATCGTAGAAAATGCATATCTCAGCTGGAAACAACAACGATACCGAAGATATCGCAGTTTCCGCATTTCAATCGCACTGTGGAGTGCTGAAAACACCAGAAAACGTGTTTTTCGCATCCAGTAGCTCAAAAACAGCGATTTCGGTGATTCTGCACACTTGTCACAGAAGAAACTCGAAGATTATCGTAGAAAATGCATATCTCAGCTGGAAACAACAACGATACCGAAGATATCGCAGTTTCCGCATGTCAAACGCTCTGTGGCGTGCTGAAAAGACCAGAAAACGTGTTTTTCGCATTCAAAAGCACGAAAACAGCGATTTCGGTGTTTCTGCACACTGGTAACAGCAGAATCGTGAAGATTATCACTGAAAATGCATATCTCCGCTGGAAACCCAACGATACCGAAGATATCGCAGTTTCCGCATGTCAAACGCACTGTGGAGTGCTGACAACACCAGAAAACGTGTTTTTCGCATTCAAAAGCACGAAAACAGCGATTTCGGTGATTCTGCACACTTGTAACAGCAGAATCATGAAGATTATCACTGAAAATGCATATCTGGGCTGGAAACAACAACGATCCCGAAGATATCGCAGTTTCCGCATATCAAACGCACTGTGGAGTGCTGAAAATACCAGAAAACGTGTTTTTCGCATCCAATAGCACGAAAACAGCGATTTCGGTGATTCTGCACACTTGTCACAGAAGAAACTCGAAGATTATCGTAGAAAATGCATATCTCAGCTGGAAACAACAACGATACCGAAGATATCGCAGTTTCCGCATTGCAATCGCACTGTGGAGTGCTGAAAACACCAGAAAACGTGTTTTTCGCATCCAATAGCACGAAAACAGCGATTTCGGTGATTCTGCACACTTGTAACAGCAGAATCATGAAGATTATCACTGAAAATGCATATCTCAGCTGGAAACAACAACGATACCGAAGATATGGCAGTTTCCGCATATCAATCGCACTGTGGAGTGCTGAAAACACCAGAAAACGTGTATTTCGCATTCAAAAGCACGAAAACAGCGATTTCGGTGATTCTGCACACTTGTAACAGCAGAATCATGAAGATTAACACTGAAAATGCATATCTCAGCTGGAAACAACAACGATCCCGAAGATATCGCAGTTTCCGCATATCAAACGCACTGTGGAGTGCTGAAAATACCAGAAAACGTGTTTTTCGCATCCAATAGCACGAAAACAGCGATTTCGGTGATTCTGCACACTTGTCACAGAAGAAACTCGAAGATTATCGTAGAAAATGCATATCTCAGCTGGAAACAACAACGATACCGAAGATATCGCAGTTTCCGCATTTCAATCGCACTGTGGAGTGCTGAAAACACGAGAAAACGTGTTTTTCGCATCCAGTAGCTCAAAAACAGCGATTTCGGTGATTCTGCACACTTGTCACAGAAGAAACTCGAAGATTATCGTAGAAAATGCATATCTCAGCTGGAAACAACAACGATACCGAAGATATCGCAGTTTCCGCATGTCAAACGCTCTGTGGCGTGCTGAAAAGACCAGAAAACGTGTTTTTCGCATTCAAAAGCACGAAAACAGCGATTTCGGTGATTCTGCACACTTGTAACAGCAGAATCGTGAAGATTATCACTGAAAATGCATATCTCAGCTGGAAACAACAACGATACCGAAGATATCGCAGTTTCCGCATATCAAACGCACTGTGGAGTGCTGAAAACACCAGAAAACGTGTTTTTCGCATTCAAAAGCACGAAAACAGCGATTTCGGTGATTCTGCACACTTGTAACAGCAGAATCGTGAAGATTATCACTGAAAATGCATATCTCAGCTGGAAACAACAACGATACCGAAGATATCGCAGTTTCCGCATGTCAAACGCTCTGTGGCGTGCTGAAAACACCAGAAAACGTGTTTTTCGCATTAAAACCAAGAAAACAGCGATTTCGGTGATTCTGCACACTTGTAACAGCAGAATCATGAAGATTATCACTGAAAATGCATATCTCAGCTGGAAACAACAACGATACCGAAGATATCGCAGTTTCCGCATGTTCAACGCTCTGTGGCGTGCTGAAAACTCCAGAAAACGTGTTTTTCCCATTCAATAGCACAAAAACAGCGATTTCGGTGATTCTGCACACTTGTAACAGCAGAATCATGAAGATTATCACTGAAAATGCATATCTCAGCTGGAAACAACAACGATACCGAAGATATCGCAGTTTCCGCATTTCAATCGCACTGTGGAGTGCTGAAAACAGCAGAAAACGTGTTTTTCGCATCCAATAGCACGAAAACAGCGATTTCGGTGGTTCTGCACACTTGTAACAGCAGAATCGTGAAGATTATCACTGAAAATGCTTATTTCAGCTGGAAACCCAACGATACCGAAGATATCGCAGTTTCCGCATGTCAAACGCACTGTGGAGTGCTGAAAACACCAGAAAACGTGTTTTTCGCATTCAAAAGCACGAAAACAGCGATTTCGGTGATTCTGCACACTTGTAACAGCAGAATCATGAAGATTATCACTGAAAATGCATATCTCAGCTGGAAACAACAACGATACCGAAGATATCGCAGTTTCCGCATATCAAACGCACTGTGGAGTGCTGAAAACACCAGAAAACGTGTTTTTCCCATTCAATAGCACAAAAACAGCGATTTCGGTGATTCTGCACACTTGTAACAGCAGAATCATGAAGATTATCACTGAAAATGCATATCTCAGCTGGAAACAACAACGATACCGAAGATATCGCAGTTTCCGCATATCAAACGCACTGTGGAGTGCTGAAAACACCAGAAAACGTGTTTTTCGCATTCAAAAGCACGAAAACAGCGATTTCGGTGATTCTGCACACTTGTAACAGCAGAATCGTGAAGATTATCACTGAAAATGCATATCTCAGCTGGAAACAACAACGATACCGAAGATATCGCAGTTTCCGCATGTCAAACGCTCTGTGGCGTGCTGAAAACACCAGAAAACGTGTTTTTCGCATTAAAACCAAGAAAACAGCGATTTCGGTGATTCTGCACACTTGAAACAGCAGAATCATGAAGATTATCACTGAAAATGCATATCTCAGCTGGAAACAACAACGATACCGAAGATATCGCAGTTTCCGCATGTTCAACGCTCTGTGGCGTGCTGAAAAATCCAGAAAACGTGTTTTTCCCATTCAATAGCACAAAAACAGCGATTTCGGTGGTTCTGCACACTTGTAACAGCAGAATCATGAAGATTATCACTGATAATGCATATCTCAGCTGGAAACAAAAACGATACCGAAGATAAGGCAGTTTCCGCATATCAAACGCACTGTGGAGTACTGAAAACACCAGAAAACGTGTTTTTCGCATTCAAAAGCACGAAAACCGCGATTTCGGTGTTTCTGCACACTTGTAACAGCAGAATCGTGAAGATTATCACTGAAAATGCTTATTTCAGCTGGAAACCCAACGATACCGAAGATATCGCAGTTTCCGCATGTCAAACGCACTGTGGAGTGCTGAAAACACCAGAAAACGTGTTTTTCGCATTCAAAAGCACGAAAACAGCGATTTCGGTGATTCTGCACACTTGTAACAGCAGAATCATGAAGATTATCACTGAAAATGCATATCTCAGCTGGAAACAACAACGATACCGAAGATATCGCAGTTTCCGCATATCAAACGCACTGTGGAGTGCTGAAAACACCAGAAAACGTGTTTTTCCCATTCAATAGCACAAAAACAGCGATTTCGGTGATTCTGCACACTTGTAACAGCAGAATCATGAAGATTATCACTGAAAATGCATATCTCAGCTGGAAACAACAACGATACCGAAGATATCGCAGTTTCCGCATATCAAACGCACTGTGGAGTGCTGAAAACACCAGAAAACGTGTTTTTCGCATTCAAAAGCACGAAAACAGCGATTTCGGTGATTCTGCACACTTGTAACAGCAGAATCGTGAAGATTATCACTGAAAATGCATATCTCAGCTGGAAACAACAACGATACCGAAGATATCGCAGTTTCCGCATGTCAAACGCTCTGTGGCGTGCTGAAAACACCAGAAAACGTGTTTTTCGCATTAAAACCAAGAAAACAGCGATTTCGGTGATTCTGCACACTTGAAACAGCAGAATCATGAAGATTATCACTGAAAATGCATATCTCAGCTGGAAACAACAACGATACCGAAGATATCGCAGTTTCCGCATGTTCAACGCTCTGTGGCGTGCTGAAAAATCCAGAAAACGTGTTTTTCCCATTCAATAGCACAAAAACAGCGATTTCGGTGATTCTGCACACTTGTAACAGCAGAATCATGAAGATTATCACTGAAAATGCATATCTCAGCTGGAAACAACAACGATACCGAAGATATCGCAGTTTCCGCATTTCAATCGCACTGTGGAGTGCTGAAAACACCAGAAAACGTGTTTTTCGCATCCAATAGCACGAAAACAGCGATTTCGGTGATTCTGCACACTTGTAACAGCAGAATCATGAAGATTATCGTAGAAAATGCATATCACAGATGGAAACAACAACGATACCGAAGATATCGCAGTTTCCGCATATCAAACGCACTGTGGAATGCTGAAAACACCAGAAAACGTGTTTTTCGCATCCAGTAGCACAAAAACAGCGATTTCGGTGATTCTGCACACTTGTCACAGAAGAAACTCGAAGATTATCGTAGAAAATGCATATCTCAGCGGGTAACAACAACGAAACCGAAGATATGGCAGTTTCCGCATATCAAACGCACTGTGGAGTGCTGAAAACACCAGAAAACGTGTTTTTCGCATTCAAAAGCACGAAAACAGCGATTTCGGTGATTCTGCACACTTGTCACAGAAGAAACTCGAAGATTATCGTAGAAAATGCATATCTCAGCTGGAAACAACAACGATACCGAAGATATCGCAGTTTCCGCATTTCAATCGCACTGTGGAGTGCTGAAAACACCAGAAAACGTGTTTTTCGCATCCAGTAGCTCAAAAACAGCGATTTCGGTGATTCTGCACACTTGTCACAGAAGAAACTCGAAGATTATCGTAGAAAATGCATATCTCAGCTGGAAACAACAACGATACCGAAGATATCGCAGTTTCCGCATGTCAAACGCTCTGTGGCGTGCTGAAAAGACCAGAAAACGTGTTTTTCGCATTCAAAAGCACGAAAACAGCGATTTCGGTGATTCTGCACACTTGTAACAGCAGAATCGTGAAGATTATCACTGAAAATGCATATCTCAGCTGGAAACAACAACGATACCGAAGATATCGCAGTTTCCGCATATCAAACGCACTGTGGAGTGCTGAAAACACCAGAAAACGTGTTTTTCGCATTCAAAAGCACGAAAACAGCGATTTCGGTGATTCTGCACACTTGTAACAGCAGAATCGTGAAGATTATCACTGAAAATGCATATCTCAGCTGGAAACAACAACGATACCGAAGATATCGCAGTTTCCGCATGTCAAACGCTCTGTGGCGTGCTGAAAACACCAGAAAACGTGTTTTTCGCATTAAAACCAAGAAAACAGCGACTTCGGTGATTCTGCACACTTGTAACAGCAGAATCATGAAGATTATCACTGAAAATGCATATCTCAGCTGGAAACAACAACGATACCGAAGATATCGCAGTTTCCGCATGTTCAACGCTCTGTGGCGTGCTGAAAACTCCAGAAAACGTGTTTTTCCCATTCAATAGCACAAAAACAGCGATTTCGGTGATTCTGCACACTTGTAACAGCAGAATCATGAAGATTATCACTGAAAATGCATATCTCAGCTGGAAACAACAACGATACCGAAGATATCGCAGTTTCCGCATTTCAATCGCACTGTGGAGTGCTGAAAACACCAGAAAACGTGTTTTTCGCATCCAATAGCACGAAAACAGCGATTTCGGTGGTTCTGCACACTTGTAACAGCAGAATCATGAAGATTATCACTGATAATGCATATCTCAGCTGGAAACAAAAACGATACCGAAGATAAGGCAGTTTCCGCATATCAAACGCACTGTGGAGTACTGAAAACACCAGAAAACGTGTTTTTCGCATTCAAAAGCACGAAAACCGCGATTTCGGTGTTTCTGCACACTTGTAACAGCAGAATCGTGAAGATTATCACTGAAAATGCTTATTTCAGCTGGAAACCCAACGATACCGAAGATATCGCAGTTTCCGCATGTCAAACGCACTGTGGAGTGCTGAAAACACCAGAAAACGTGTTTTTCGCATTCAAAAGCACGAAAACAGCGATTTCGGTGATTCTGCACACTTGTAACAGCAGAATCATGAAGATTATCACTGAAAATGCATATCTCAGCTGGAAACAACAACGATACCGAAGATATCGCAGTTTCCGCATTTCAATCGCACTGTGGAGTGCTGAAAACACCAGAAAACGTGTTTTTCGCATCCAATAGCACGAAAACAGCGATTTCGGTGATTCTGCACACTTGTAACAGCAGAATCATGAAGATTATCGTAGAAAATGCATATCACAGATGGAAACAACAACGATACCGAAGATATCGCAGTTTCCGCATATCAAACGCACTGTGGAATGCTGAAAACACCAGAAAACGTGTTTTTCGCATCCAGTAGCACAAAAACAGCGATTTCGGTGATTCTGCACACTTGTCACAGAAGAAACTCGAAGATTATCGTAGAAAATGCATATCTCAGCGGGTAACAACAACGAAACCGAAGATATGGCAGTTTCCGCATATCAAACGCACTGTGGAGTCCTGAAAACACCAGAAAACGTGTTTTTCGCATCCAATAGCACGAAAACAGCGATTTCGGTGATTCTGCACACTTGTCACAGAAGAAACTCGAAGATTATCGTAGAAAATGCATATCTCAGCTGGAAACAACAACGATACCGAAGATATCGCAGTTTTCGCATTTCAATCGCACTGTGGAGTGCTGAAAACACCAGAAAACGTGTTTTTCGCATCCAGTAGCACAAAAACAGCGATTTCGGTGATTCTGCACACTTGTCACAGAAGAAACTCGAAGATTATCGTAGAAAATGCATATCTCAGCTGGAAACAACAACGATACCGAAGATATCGCCGTTTCCGCATGTCAAACGCACTGTGGAGTGCTGAAAATACCAGAAAACGTGTTTTTCGCATCTAATAGCACGAAAACAGCGATTTCGGTGTTTCTGCACACTGGTAACAGCAGAATCGTGAAGATTATCACTGAAAATGCATATCTCCGCTGGAAACCCAACGATACCGAAGATATCGCAGTTTCCGCATGTCAAACGCACTGTGGAGTGCTGACAACACCAGAAAACGTGTTTTTCGCATTCAAAAGCACGAAAACAGCGATTTCGGTGATTCTGCACACTTGTAACAGCAGAATCATGAAGATTATCACTGAAAATGCATATCTCAGCTGGAAACAACAACGATCCCGAAGATATCGCAGTTTCCGCATATCAAACGCACTGTGGAGTGCTGAAAATACCAGAAAACGTGTTTTTCGCATCCAATAGCACGAAAACAGCGATTTCGGTGATTCTGCACACTTGTCACAGAAGAAACTCGAAGATTATCGTAGAAAATGCATATCTCAGCTGGAAACAACAACGATACCGAAGATATCGCAGTTTCCGCATTTCAATCGCACTGTGGAGTGCTGAAAACACCAGAAAACGTGTTTTTCGCATCCAATAGCACGAAAACAGCGATTTCGGTGATTCTGCACACTTGTAACAGCAGAATCATGAAGATTATCACTGAAAATGCATATCTCAGCTGGAAACAACAACGATACCGAAGATATGGCAGTTTCCGCATATCAATCGCACTGTGGAGTGCTGAAAACACCAGAAAACGTGTATTTCGCATTCAAAAGCACGAAAACAGCGATTTCGGTGATTCTGCACACTTGTAACAGCAGAATCATGAAGATTATCACTGAAAATGCATATCTCAGCTGGAAACAACAACGATCCCGAAGATATCGCAGTTTCCGCATATCAAACGCACTGTGGAGTGCTGAAAATACCAGAAAACGTGTTTTTCGCATTCAAAAGCACGAAAACAGCGATTTCGGTGATTCTGCACACTTGTAACAGCAGAATCGTGAAGATTATCACTGAAAATGCATATCTCAGCTGGAAACAACAACGATACCGAAGATATCGCAGTTTCCGCATGTCAAACGCTCTGTGGCGTGCTGAAAACACCAGAAAACGTGTTTTTCGCATTAAAACCAAGAAAACAGCGATTTCGGTGATTCTGCACACTTGTAACAGCAGAATCATGAAGATTATCACTGAAAATGCATATCTCAGCTGGAAACAACAACGATACCGAAGATATCGCAGTTTCCGCATGTTCAACGCTCTGTGGCGTGCTGAAAACTCCAGAAAACGTGTTTTTCCCATTCAATAGCACAAAAACAGCGATTTCGGTGATTCTGCACACTTGTAACAGCAGAATCATGAAGATTATCACTGAAAATGCATATCTCAGCTGGAAACAACAACGATACCGAAGATATCGCAGTTTCCGCATTTCAATCGCACTGTGGAGTGCTGAAAACACCAGAAAACGTGTTTTTCGCATCCAATAGCACGAAAACAGCGATTTCGGTGATTCTGCACACTTGTAACAGCAGAATCATGAAGATTATCGTAGAAAATGCATATCTCAGATGGAAACAACAACGATACCGAAGATATCGCAGTTTCCGCATATCAAACGCACTGTGGAATGCTGAAAACACCAGAAAACGTGTTTTTCGCATCCAGTAGCACAAAAACAGCGATTTCGGTGATTCTGCACACTTGTCACAGAAGAAACTCGAAGATTATCGTAGAAAATGCATATCTCAGCGGGTAACAACAACGAAACCGAAGATATGGCAGTTTCCGCATATCAAACGCACTGTGGAGTGCTGAAAACACCAGAAAACGTGTTTTTCGCATCCAATAGCACGAAAACAGCGATTTCGGTGATTCTGCACACTTGTCACAGAAGAAACTCGAAGATTATCGTAGAAAATGCATATCTCAGCTGGAAACAACAACGATACCGAAGATATCGCAGTTTCCGCATTTCAATCGCACTGTGGAGTGCTGAAAACACCAGAAAACGTGTTTTTCGCATCCAATAGCACGAAAACAGCGATTTCGGTGATTCTGCACACTTGTAACAGCAGAATCATGAAGATTATCACTGAAAATGCATATCTCAGCTGGAAACAACAACGATACCGAAGATATGGCAGTTTCCGCATATCAATCGCACTGTGGAGTGCTGAAAACACCAGAAAACGTGTATTTCGCATTCAAAAGCACGAAAACAGCGATTTCGGTGATTCTGCACACTTGTAACAGCAGAATCATGAAGATTATCACTGAAAATGCATATCTCAGCTGGAAACAACAACGATCCCGAAGATATCGCAGTTTCCGCATATCAAACGCACTGTGGAGTGCTGAAAATACCAGAAAACGTGTTTTTCGCATTCAAAAGCACGAAAACAGCGATTTCGGTGATTCTGCACACTTGTAACAGCAGAATCGTGAAGATTATCACTGAAAATGCATATCTCAGCTGGAAACAACAACGATACCGAAGATATCGCAGTTTCCGCATGTCAAACGCTCTGTGGCGTGCTGAAAACACCAGAAAACGTGTTTTTCGCATTAAAACCAAGAAAACAGCGATTTCGGTGATTCTGCACACTTGTAACAGCAGAATCATGAAGATTATCACTGAAAATGCATATCTCAGCTGGAAACAACAACGATACCGAAGATATCGCAGTTTCCGCATGTTCAACGCTCTGTGGCGTGCTGAAAACTCCAGAAAACGTGTTTTTCCCATTCAATAGCACAAAAACAGCGATTTCGGTGATTCTGCACACTTGTAACAGCAGAATCATGAAGATTATCACTGAAAATGCATATCTCAGCTGGAAACAACAACGATACCGAAGATATCGCAGTTTCCGCATTTCAATCGCACTGTGGAGTGCTGAAAACACCAGAAAACGTGTTTTTCGCATCCAATAGCACGAAAACAGCGATTTCGGTGATTCTGCACACTTGTAACAGCAGAATCATGAAGATTATCGTAGAAAATGCATATCTCAGATGGAAACAACAACGATACCGAAGATATCGCAGTTTCCGCATATCAAACGCACTGTGGAATGCTGAAAACACCAGAAAACGTGTTTTTCGCATCCAGTAGCACAAAAACAGCGATTTCGGTGATTCTGCACACTTGTCACAGAAGAAACTCGAAGATTATCGTAGAAAATGCATATCTCAGCGGGTAACAACAACGAAACCGAAGATATGGCAGTTTCCGCATATCAAACGCACTGTGGAGTGCTGAAAACACCAGAAAACGTGTTTTTCGCATCCAATAGCACGAAAACAGCGATTTCGGTGATTCTGCACACTTGTCACAGAAGAAACTCGAAGATTATCGTAGAAAATGCATATCTCAGCTGGAAACAACAACGATACCGAAGATATCGCAGTTTCCGCATTTCAATCGCACTGTGGAGTGCTGAAAACACCAGAAAACGTGTTTTTCGCATCCAGTAGCTCAAAAACAGCGATTTCGGTGATTCTGCACACTTGTCACAGAAGAAACTCGAAGATTATCGTAGAAAATGCATATCTCAGCTGGAAACAACAACGATACCGAAGATATCGCAGTTTCCGCATGTCAAACGCTCTGTGGCGTGCTGAAAAGACCAGAAAACGTGTTTTTCGCATTCAAAAGCACGAAAACAGCGATTTCGGTGTTTCTGCACACTGGTAACAGCAGAATCGTGAAGATTATCACTGAAAATGCATATCTCCGCTGGAAACCCAACGATACCGAAGATATCGCAGTTTCCGCATGTCAAACGCACTGTGGAGTGCTGACAACACCAGAAAACGTGTTTTTCGCATTCAAAAGCACGAAAACAGCGATTTCGGTGATTCTGCACACTTGTAACAGCAGAATCATGAAGATTATCACTGAAAATGCATATCTCAGCTGGAAACAACAACGATCCCGAAGATATCGCAGTTTCCGCATATCAAACGCACTGTGGAGTGCTGAAAATACCAGAAAACGTGTTTTTCGCATCCAATAGCACGAAAACAGCGATTTCGGTGATTCTGCACACTTGTCACAGAAGAAACTCGAAGATTATCGTAGAAAATGCATATCTCAGCTGGAAACAACAACGATACCGAAGATATCGCAGTTTCCGCATTTCAATCGCACTGTGGAGTGCTGAAAACACCAGAAAACGTGTTTTTCGCATCCAATAGCACGAAAACAGCGATTTCGGTGATTCTGCACACTTGTAACAGCAGAATCATGAAGATTATCACTGAAAATGCATATCTCAGCTGGAAACAACAACGATACCGAAGATATGGCAGTTTCCGCATATCAATCGCACTGTGGAGTGCTGAAAACACCAGAAAACGTGTATTTCGCATTCAAAAGCACGAAAACAGCGATTTCGGTGATTCTGCACACTTGTAACAGCAGAATCATGAAGATTATCACTGAAAATGCATATCTCAGCTGGAAACAACAACGATCCCGAAGATATCGCAGTTTCCGCATATCAAACGCACTGTGGAGTGCTGAAAATACCAGAAAACGTGTTTTTCGCATTCAAAAGCACGAAAACAGCGATTTCGGTGATTCTGCACACTTGTAACAGCAGAATCGTGAAGATTATCACTGAAAATGCATATCTCAGCTGGAAACAACAACGATACCGAAGATATCGCAGTTTCCGCATGTCAAACGCTCTGTGGCGTGCTGAAAACACCAGAAAACGTGTTTTTCGCATTAAAACCAAGAAAACAGCGATTTCGGTGATTCTGCACACTTGTAACAGCAGAATCATGAAGATTATCACTGAAAATGCATATCTCAGCTGGAAACAACAACGATACCGAAGATATCGCAGTTTCCGCATGTTCAACGCTCTGTGGCGTGCTGAAAACTCCAGAAAACGTGTTTTTCCCATTCAATAGCACAAAAACAGCGATTTCGGTGATTCTGCACACTTGTAACAGCAGAATCATGAAGATTATCACTGAAAATGCATATCTCAGCTGGAAACAACAACGATACCGAAGATATCGCAGTTTCCGCATTTCAATCGCACTGTGGAGTGCTGAAAACACCAGAAAACGTGTTTTTCGCATCCAATAGCACGAAAACAGCGATTTCGGTGATTCTGCACACTTGTAACAGCAGAATCATGAAGATTATCGTAGAAAATGCATATCTCAGATGGAAACAACAACGATACCGAAGATATCGCAGTTTCCGCATATCAAACGCACTGTGGAATGCTGAAAACACCAGAAAACGTGTTTTTCGCATCCAGTAGCACAAAAACAGCGATTTCGGTGATTCTGCACACTTGTCACAGAAGAAACTCGAAGATTATCGTAGAAAATGCATATCTCAGCGGGTAACAACAACGAAACCGAAGATATGGCAGTTTCCGCATATCAAACGCACTGTGGAGTGCTGAAAACACCAGAAAACGTGTTTTTCGCATCCAATAGCACGAAAACAGCGATTTCGGTGATTCTGCACACTTGTCACAGAAGAAACTCGAAGATTATCGTAGAAAATGCATATCTCAGCTGGAAACAACAACGATACCGAAGATATCGCAGTTTTCGCATTTCAATCGCACTGTGGAGTGCTGAAAACACCAGAAAACGTGTTTTTCGCATCCAGTAGCACAAAAACAGCGATTTCGGTGATTCTGCACACTTGTCACAGAAGAAACTCGAAGATTATCGTAGAAAATGCATATCTCAGCTGGAAACAACAACGATACCGAAGATATCGCCGTTTCCGCATGTCAAACGCACTGTGGAGTGCTGAAAATACCAGAAAACGTGTTTTTCGCATCTAATAGCACGAAAACAGCGATTTCGGTGATTCTGCACACTTGTAACAGCAGAATCATGAAGATTATCACTGAAAATGCATATCTCAGCTGGAAACAACAACGATACCGAAGATATGGCAGTTTCCGCATATCAATCGCACTGTGGAGTGCTGAAAACACCAGAAAACGTGTATTTCGCATTCAAAAGCACGAAAACAGCGATTTCGGTGATTCTGCACACTTGTAACAGCAGAATCATGAAGATTATCACTGAAAATGCATATCTCAGCTGGAAACAACAACGATCCCGAAGATATCGCAGTTTCCGCATATCAAACGCACTGTGGAGTGCTGAAAATACCAGAAAACGTGTTTTTCGCATCAAATAGCACGAAAACAGCGATTTCGGTGATTCTGCACACTTTTCACAGAAGAAACTCGAAGATTATCGTAGAAAATGCATATCTCAGCTGGAAACAACAACGATACCGAAGATATCGCAGTTTCCGCATTTCAATCGCACTGTGGAGTGCTGAAAACACCAGAAAACGTGTTTTTCGCATCCAGTAGCTCAAAAACAGCGATTTCGGTGATTCTGCACACTTGTCACAGAAGAAACTCGAAGATTATCGTAGAAAATGCATATCTCAGCTGGAAACAACAACGATACCGAAGATATCGCAGTTTCCGCATGTCAAACGCTCTGTGGCGTGCTGAAAAGACCAGAAAACGTGTTTTTCGCATTCAAAAGCACGAAAACAGCGATTTCGGTGTTTCTGCACACTGGTAACAGCAGAATCGTGAAGATTATCACTGAAAATGCATATCTCCGCTGGAAACCCAACGATACCGAAGATATCGCAGTTTCCGCATGTCAAACGCACTGTGGAGTGCTGACAACACCAGAAAACGTGTTTTTCGCATTCAAAAGCACGAAAACAGCGATTTCGGTGATTCTGCACACTTGTAACAGCAGAATCATGAAGATTATCACTGAAAATGCATATCTCAGCTGGAAACAACAACGATCCCGAAGATATCGCAGTTTCCGCATATCAAACGCACTGTGGAGTGCTGAAAATACCAGAAAACGTGTTTTTCGCATCCAATAGCACGAAAACAGCGATTTCGGTGATTCTGCACACTTGTCACAGAAGAAACTCGAAGATTATCGTAGAAAATGCATATCTCAGCTGGAAACAACAACGATACCGAAGATATCGCAGTTTCCGCATTTCAATCGCACTGTGGAGTGCTGAAAACACCAGAAAACGTGTTTTTCGCATCCAATAGCACGAAAACAGCGATTTCGGTGATTCTGCACACTTGTAACAGCAGAATCATGAAGATTATCACTGAAAATGCATATCTCAGCTGGAAACAACAACGATACCGAAGATATGGCAGTTTCCGCATATCAATCGCACTGTGGAGTGCTGAAAACACCAGAAAACGTGTATTTCGCATTCAAAAGCACGAAAACAGCGATTTCGGTGATTCTGCACACTTGTAACAGCAGAATCATGAAGATTATCACTGAAAATGCATATCTCAGCTGGAAACAACAACGATCCCGAAGATATCGCAGTTTCCGCATATCAAACGCACTGTGGAGTGCTGAAAATACCAGAAAACGTGTTTTTCGCATCCAATAGCACGAAAACAGCGATTTCGGTGATTCTGCACACTTGTCACAGAAGAAACTCGAAGATTATCGTAGAAAATGCATATCTCAGCTGGAAACAACAACGATACCGAAGATATCGCAGTTTCCGCATTTCAATCGCACTGTGGAGTGCTGAAAACACCAGAAAACGTGTTTTTCGCATCCAGTAGCTCAAAAACAGCGATTTCGGTGATTCTGCACACTTGTCACAGAAGAAACTCGAAGATTATCGTAGAAAATGCATATCTCAGCTGGAAACAACAACGATACCGAAGATATCGCAGTTTCCGCATGTCAAACGCTCTGTGGCGTGCTGAAAAGACCAGAAAACGTGTTTTTCGCATTCAAAAGCACGAAAACAGCGATTTCGGTGTTTCTGCACACTGGTAACAGCAGAATCGTGAAGATTATCACTGAAAATGCATATCTCCGCTGGAAACCCAACGATACCGAAGATATCGCAGTTTCCGCATGTCAAACGCACTGTGGAGTGCTGACAACACCAGAAAACGTGTTTTTCGCATTCAAAAGCACGAAAACAGCGATTTCGGTGATTCTGCACACTTGTAACAGCAGAATCATGAAGATTATCACTGAAAATGCATATCTCAGCTGGAAACAACAACGATCCCGAAGATATCGCAGTTTCCGCATATCAAACGCACTGTGGAGTGCTGAAAATACCAGAAAACGTGTTTTTCGCATCCAATAGCACGAAAACAGCGATTTCGGTGATTCTGCACACTTGTCACAGAAGAAACTCGAAGATTATCGTAGAAAATGCATATCTCAGCTGGAAACAACAACGATACTGAAGATATCGCAGTTTCCGCATTTCAATCGCACTGTGGAGTGCTGAAAACACCAGAAAACGTGTTTTTCGCATCCAATAGCACGAAAACAGCGATTTCGGTGATTCTGCACACTTGTAACAGCAGAATCATGAAGATTATCACTGAAAATGCATATCTCAGCTGGAAACAACAACGATACCGAAGATATGGCAGTTTCCGCATATCAATCGCACTGTGGAGTGCTGAAAACACCAGAAAACGTGTATTTCGCATTCAAAAGCACGAAAACAGCGATTTCGGTGATTCTGCACACTTGTAACAGCAGAATCATGAAGATTATCACTGAAAATGCATATCTCAGCTGGAAACAACAACGATCCCGAAGATATCGCAGTTTCCGCATATCAAACGCACTGTGGAGTGCTGAAAATACCAGAAAACGTGTTTTTCGCATCCAATAGCACGAAAACAGCGATTTCGGTGATTCTGCACACTTGTCACAGAAGAAACTCGAAGATTATCGTAGAAAATGCATAACTCAGCTGGAAACAACAACGATACCGAAGATATCGCAGTTTCCGCATTTCAATCGCACTGTGGAGTGCTGAAAACACCAGAAAACGTGTTTTTCGCATCCAATAGCACGAAAACAGCGATTTCGGTGATTCTGCACACTTGTAACAGCAGAATCATGAAGATTATCACTGAAAATGCATACCTCAGCTGGAAACAACAACGATACCGATGATATGGCAGTTTCCGCATATCAAACGCACTGTGGAGTGCTCAAAACACCAGAAAACGTGTATTTCGCATTCAAAAGCACGAAAACAGCGATTTCGGTGATTCTGCACACTTGTCACAGAAGAAACTCGAAGATTATCGTAGAAAATGCATATCTCAGCTGGAAACAACAACGATACCGAAGATATCGCAGTTTCCACATATCAAACGCACTGTGGAGTGCTGAAAACACCAGAAACCGTGTTTTTCGCATCCAGTAGCACGATAACAGCGATTTTGGTGATTCTGCACACTTGTCACAGAAGAAACTCGAAGATTATCGTAGAAAATGCATATCTCAGCTGGAAACAACAACGATACCGAAGATATCGCAGTTTCCGCATTTCAATCGCACTGTGGAGTGCTGAAAACACCAGAAAACGTGTTTTTCGCATCCAATAGCACGAAAACAGCGATTTCGGTGATTCTGCACACTTGTAACAGCAGAATCATGAAGATTATCACTGAAAATGCATATCTCAGCTGGAAACAACAACGATACCGATGATATGGCAGTTTCCGCATATCAAACGCACTGTGGAGTGCTCATAACACCAGAAAACGTGTATTTCGCATTCAAAAGCACGAAAACAGCGATTTCGGTGATTCTGCACACTTGTCACAGAAGAAACTCGAAGATTATCGAAGAAAATGCATATCTCAGATGGAAACAACAACGATACCGAAGATATCGCAGTTTCCGCATATCAAACGCACTGTGGAGTGCTGAAAACACCAGAAAACGTGTTTTTCGCATCCAGTAGCACGAAAACAGTGTTACGTCCCGGATCGCGCTGTTATGGCGAACGCGAGACAGAGCACAATAAAATACCGTTCTTTACGTCCACGCAGCACGTACGTCTGCGTCTAACGGGGACTTTCGCTAATTTGATAGATCGTAAATTGTTACTCACCGAATGCTCCTTGTTGGTTGACGACGACGTTGTAGTTGGTTGTCGTATGAACACGCACTTTAAATGTAAAATGAATATAATATAACGTCTTAATACTCTTTATGATTTATGGGAATAGGAATATATAACACTGAATTGATAATTAAATATAATATATTATAAGGTATACAAATATGCTAACACTAGAACTAGAAGACTTAGAAATAGTAACGCTGGATATAGTATAACTGGAAATAATAACACTTGAGATAGTAACGCTTGAGATAGTAACGCTTGAGATAGTAACGCGATGTGTACTCCGGGAGTTCCGGAGTGGGACTGACGTACTCTGGGGAATCCAGAGGGAAACTGACGCTGAGGCTGGGCGCTTGCTTGTTTTATAGTAGTGGAGTGTACAGTAGTGTGTGTTGGTGAATGGAGATTAGATATGAGGAGCGTGAGACCGGGGTAGATTAGGTAGGCGGATGTTTGGGAGATAGGAGAGGAATTCGTATGTTACTGGATCTGGTGTTTATGAGATAAGATAAGGAGTTGGAGTCGAGGAGGATGTTTATAAGATAAGAGAAGAATTCGTATGTTACTGGATCAGGTGTATATGTGATAAGATAAGGAGTTGGAGTCGAGGAGGATGTTTATAAGATTAGATATAGGAGAAGTGTGATGTGATGTCGGAGGAATGTGTTTATAGATAAGAGTTGGTCGTGAGAGCGGATGTCGATAGTCGAGGTTTAGTCTGGAGATATTGAAGGAATGTGTTTATAGATAAGAGTTGATCGTGAGAGCGGATGTCGGTAATAGGATATGGTAGTGGCTTAGTATCTATGTTATGGTTAATTCGGTCTTAAGATTATTGGTTACGTGCTTACTTGCTATCTTAATATACTAGAAGGTTCTACGCTATCTTACATTCTAATAGCGTTCGTTCCTTCTCACTCTCACTGTCGCAGGCGAGTGTTTATGTCAAACGTCGCTAGACGTAACAACAGCGATTTCGGTGATTCTGCACACTTGTCACAGAAGAAACTCGAAGATTATCGTAGAAAATGCATATCTCAGCTGGAAACAACAACGATACCGAAGATATCGCAGTTTCCGCACATCAAACGCACTGTAGAGTGCTGAAAACGCCAGAAAACGTGTTTTTCGCATTCAAAAGCACGAAAACAGCGATTTCGGTGATTCTGCACACTTGTAACAGCAGAATCATGAAGATTATCACTGAAAATGCATATCTCAGCTGGAAACAACAACGATACCGAAGATATCGCAGTTTCCGCATATCAAACGCACTGTGGAGTGCTGAAAACACCAGAAAACGTGTTTTTCGCATTCAAAAGCACGAAAACAGCGATTTCGGTGATTCTGCACACTTGTAACAGCAGAATCATGAAGATTATCACTGATAATGCATATCTCAGCTGGAAACAACAACGATACCGAAGATATCGCAGTTTCCGCATATCAAACGCACTGTGGAGTGCTGAAAACGCCAGAAAACGTTTTTCGCATTGAATAGCGCGAGAACAGCGATTTCGGTGATTCTGCACACTTGTAACGGCAGAATCGTGAAGATTATCACTGAAAGTGCATATCTCAGCTGGAAACAACAACGATACCGAAGATATAGCAGTTTCCGCATATCAAACGCACTGTGGAGTGCTGAAAACGCCAGAAAACGTGTTTTTCGCATTGAATAGCGCGAGAACAGCGATTTCGGTGATTCTGCACACTTGTAACGGCAGAATCGTGAAGATTATCACTGAAAGTGCATATCTCAGCTGGAAACAACAACGATACCGAAGATATAGCAGTTTCCGCATATCAAACGCACTGTGGAGTGCTGAAAACACCAGAAAACGTGTTTTTCGCATTCAAAAGCACGAAAACAGCGATTTCGGTGATTCTGCACACTTGTAACATCAGAATCGTGAAGATTATCACTGAAAATGCATCTCTCAGCTGGAAACAACAACGATACCGAAAATATGGCAGTTTCCGCATATCAAACGCACTGTGGAGTGCTGAAAACACCAGAAAACCTGTTTTTCGCATTCAAAAGCACGAAAACAGCGATTTCGGTGATTCTGCACACTTGTAACAGCAGAATCGTGAAGATTATCACTGAAAATGCATCTCTCAGCTGGAAACAACAACGATACCGAAGATATGGCAGTTTCCGCATATCAAACGCACTGTGGAGTGCTGAAAACACCAGAAAACGTGTTTTTCGCATTGAATAGCGCGAGAACAGCGATTTCGGTGATTCTGCACACTTGTAACAGCAGAATCGTGAAGATTATCACTGAAAGTGCATATCTCGGCTGGAAACAACAACGATACCGAAGATATCGCAGTTTCCGCATATCAAACGCACTGTGGAGTGTTGAAAACACCAGAAAACGTGTTTTTCGCATTCAATAGCACGAAAACAGCGATTTCGGTGATTCTGCACACTTGTAACAGCAGAATCATGAAGATTATCACTGAAAATGCATATCTCAGGTGGAAACAACAACGATACCGAAGATATCGTAGTTTCCGCATGTCAAACGCTCTGTGGCGTGCTGAAAACACCAGAAAACGTGTTTTTCGCATTCAGAAGCACGAAAACAGCTATTTCGGTGATTCTGCACACTTGTAACAGCAGAATCGTGAAGATTATCACTGAAAATGCATATCTCAGCTGGAAACAACAACGATACCGAAGATATGGCAGTTTCCGCATATCAAACGCACTGTGGAGTGCTGAAAACACCAGAAAACGTGTTTTTCGCATTCAAAAGCACGAAAACAGCGATTTCGGTGATTCTGCACACTTCTAACAGCAGAATCGTGAAGATTATCACTGAAAGTCCATATCTCAGCTGGAAACAACAACGATACCGAAGATATGGCAGTTTCCGCATATCAAACGCACTGTGGAGTGCTGAAAACGCCAGAAAACGTGTTTTTCGCATTGAATAGCGCGAGAACAGCGATTTCGGTGATTCTGCACACTTGTAACAGCGGAATCCTGAAGATTATCACTGAAAATGCATTTCTCAGCTGGAAACAACAATGATACCGAAGATATCGCAGTTTCCGCATTTCAAACGCACTGTGGAGTGCTGAAAACACCAGAAAACGTGTTTTCCGCATTCAAAAGCACGAAAACAGCGATTTCGGTGATTCTGCACACTTGTAACAGCAGAATCGTGAAGATTATCACTGAAAGTGCATATCTCAGCTGGAAACAACAACGATACCGAAGATATCGCAGTTTCCGCATATCAAACGCACTGTGGAGTGCTGAAAACACCAGAAAACGTGTTTTTCGCATTCAAAAGCACGAAAACAGCGATTTCGGTGATTCTGCACACTTGTAACAGCAGAATCATGAAGATTATCACTGATAATGCATATCTCAGCTGGAAACAACAACGATACCGAAGATATCGCAGTTTCCGCATATCAAACGCACTGTGGAGTGCTGAAAACGCCAGAAAACGTGTTTTTCGCATTGAATAGCGCGAGAACAGCGATTTCGGTGATTCTGCACACTTGTAACGGCAGAATCGTGAAGATTATCACTGAAAGTGCATATCTCAGCTGGAAACAACAACGATACCGAAGATATAGCAGTTTCCGCATATCAAACGCACTGTGGAGTGCTGAAAACGCCAGAAAACGTGTTTTTCGCATTGAATAGCGCGAGAACAGCGATTTCGGTGATTCTGCACACTTGTAACGGCAGAATCGTGAAGATTATCACTGAAAGTGCATATCTCAGCTGGAAACAACAACGATACCGAAGATATAGCAGTTTCCGCATATCAAACGCACTGTGGAGTGCTGAAAACACCAGAAAACGTGTTTTTCGCATTCAAAAGCACGAAAACAGCGATTTCGGTGATTCTGCACACTTGTAACATCAGAATCGTGAAGATTATCACTGAAAATGCATCTCTCAGCTGGAAACAACAACGATACCGAAAATATGGCAGTTTCCGCATATCAAACGCACTGTGGAGTGCTGAAAACACCTGAAAACGTGTTTTTCGCATTCAAAAGCACGAAAACAGCGATTTCGGTGATTCTGCACACTTGTAACAGCAGAATCGTGAAGATTATCACTGAAAATGCATCTCTCAGCTGGAAACAACAACGATACCGAAGATATGGCAGTTTCCGCATATCAAACGCACTGTGGAGTGCTGAAAACACCAGAAAACGTGTTTTTCGCATTGAATAGCGCGAGAACAGCGATTTCGGTGATTCTGCACACTTGTAACAGCAGAATCGTGAAGATTATCACTGAAAGTGCATATCTCGGCTGGAAACAACAACGATACCGAAGATATCGCAGTTTCCGCATATCAAACGCACTGTGGAGTGTTGAAAACACCAGAAAACGTGTTTTTCGCATTCAATAGCACGAAAACAGCGATTTCGGTGATTCTGCACACTTGTAACAGCAGAATCATGAAGATTATCACTGAAAATGCATATCTCAGGTGGAAACAACAACGATACCGAAGATATCGTAGTTTCCGCATGTCAAACGCTCTGTGGCGTGCTGAAAACACCAGAAAACGTGTTTTTCGCATTCAGAAGCACGAAAACAGCTATTTCGGTGATTCTGCACACTTGTAACAGCAGAATCGTGAAGATTATCACTGAAAATGCATATCTCAGCTGGAAACAACAACGATACCGAAGATATGGCAGTTTCCGCATATCAAACGCACTGTGGAGTGCTGAAAACACCAGAAAACGTGTTTTTCGCATTCAAAAGCACGAAAACAGCGATTTCGGTGATTCTGCACACTTCTAACAGCAGAATCGTGAAGATTATCACTGAAAGTCCATATCTCAGCTGGAAACAACAACGATACCGAAGATATGGCAGTTTCCGCATATCAAACGCACTGTGGAGTGCTGAAAACGCCAGAAAACGTGTTTTTCGCATTGAATAGCGCGAGAACAGCGATTTCGGTGATTCTGCACACTTGTAACAGCGGAATCCTGAAGATTATCACTGAAAATGCATTTCTCAGCTGGAAACAACAATGATACCGAAGATATCGCAGTTTCCGCATTTCAAACGCACTGTGGAGTGCTGAAAACACCAGAAAACGTGTTTTCCGCATTCAAAAGCACGAAAACAGCGATTTCGGTGATTCTGCACACTTGTAACAGCAGAATCGTGAAGATTATCACTGAAAGTGCATATCTCAGCTGGAAACAACAACGATACCGAAGATATCGCAGTTTCCGCATATCAAACGCACTGTGGAGTGTTGAAAACACCAGAAAACGTGTTTTTCGCATTCAAAAGCACGAAAACAGCGATTTCGGTGATTCTGCACACTTGTAACAGCAGAATCATGAAGATTATCACTGAAAATGCATGTCTCAGCTTGGAACAACAACGATACCGAAGATATCGTAGTTTGCGCATATCAAACGCACTGTGGAGTGCTGAAAACACCAGAAAACGTGTTTTTCGCATTCAAAAGCACGAAAACAGCGATTTCGGTGATTCTGCACACTTGTAACAGCAGAATCGTGAAGATTATCACTGAAAATGCATATCTCAGCTGGAAACAACAACGATACCGAAGATATGGCAGTTTCCGCATATCAAACGCACTGTGGAGTGCTGAAAACACCAGAAAACGTGTTTTTCGCATTGAATAGCGCCAGAACAGCGATTTCGGTGATTCTGCACACTTGTAACAGCAGAATCATGAAGATTATCACTGATAATGCATATCTCAGCTGGAAACAACAACGATACCGAAGATATGGCAGTTTCCGCATATGAAACGCACTGTGGAGTGTTGAAAACACCAGAAAACGTGTTTTTCGCATTCAAAAGCACGAAAACAGCGATTTCGGTGATTCTGCACACTTGTAACAGCAGAATCATGAAGATTATCACTGATAATGCATATCTCAGCTGGAAACAACAACGATACCGAAGATATGGCAGTTTCCGCATATGAAACGCACTGTGGAGTGTTGAAAACACCAGAAAACGTGTTTTTCGCATTCAAAAGCACGAAAACAGCGATTTCGGTGATTCTGCACACTTGTAACAGCAGAATCGTGAAGATTATCACTGAAAGTGCATATCTCAGCTGGAAACAACAACGATACCGAAGATATCGCAGTTTCCGCATATCAAACGCACTGTGGAGTGCTGAAAACGCCAGAAAACGTGTTTTTCGCATTGAATAGCGCGAGAACAGCGATTTCGGTGATTCTGCACACTTGTAACGGCAGAATCGTGAAGATTATCACTGAAAGTGCATATCTCAGCTGGAAACAACAACGATACCGAAGATATAGCAGTTTCCGCATATCAAACGCACTGTGGAGTGCTGAAAACGCCAGAAAACGTGTTTTTCGCATTGAATAGCGCGAGAACAGCGATTTCGGTGATTCTGCACACTTGTAACGGCAGAATCGTGAAGATTATCACTGAAAGTGCATATCTCAGCTGGAAACAACAACGATACCGAAGATATAGCAGTTTCCGCATATCAAACGCACTGTGGAGTGCTGAAAACACCAGAAAACGTGTTTTTCGCATTCAAAAGCACGAAAACAGCGATTTCGGTGATTCTGCACACTTGTAACATCAGAATCGTGAAGATTATCACTGAAAATGCATCTCTCAGCTGGAAACAACAACGATACCGAAAATATGGCAGTTTCCGCATATCAAACGCACTGTGGAGTGCTGAAAACACCAGAAAACGTGTTTTTCGCATTCAAAAGCACGAAAACAGCGATTTCGGTGATTCTGCACACTTGTAACAGCAGAATCGTGAAGATTATCACTGAAAATGCATCTCTCAGCTGGAAACAACAACGATACCGAAGATATGGCAGTTTCCGCATATCAAACGCACAGTGGAGTGCTGAAAACACCAGAAAACGTGTTTTTCGCATTGAATAGCGCGAGAACAGCGATTTCGGTGATTCTGCACACTTGTAACAGCAGAATCGTGAAGATTATCACTGAAAGTGCATATCTCGGCTGGAAACAACAACGATACCGAAGATATCGCAGTTTCCGCATATCAAACGCACTGTGGAGTGTTGAAAACACCAGAAAACGTGTTTTTCGCATTCAATAGCACGAAAACAGCGATTTCGGTGATTCTGCACACTTGTAACAGCAGAATCATGAAGATTATCACTGAAAGTGCATATCTCAGCTGGAAACAACAACGATACCGAAGATATAGCAGTTTCCGCATATCAAACGCACTGTGGAGTGCTGAAAACACCAGAAAACGTGTTTTTCGCATTCAAAAGCACGAAAACAGCGATTTCGGTGATTCTGCACACTTGTAACAGCAGAATCGTGAAGATTATCACTGATAATGCATATCTCAGCTGGAAACAACAACGATACCGAAGATATGGCAGTTTCCGCATATGAAACGCACTGTGGAGTGTTGAAAACACCAGAAAACGTGTTTTTCGCATTCAAAAGCACGAAAACAGCGATTTCGGTGATTCTGCACACTTGTAACAGCAGAATCGTGAAGATTATCACTGAAAGTGCATATCTCAGCTGGAAACAACAACGATACCGAAGATATCGCAGTTTCCGCATATCAAACGCACTGTGGAGTGCTGAAAACACCAGAAAACGTGTTTTTCGCATTCAAAAGCACGAAAACAGCGATTTCGGAGATTCTGCACACTTGTAACAGCAGAATCGTGAAGATTATCACTGAAAGTGCATATCTCAGCTGGAAACAACAACGATACCGAAGATATCGTAGTTTCCGCATATCATACGCACTGTGGAGTGCTGAAAACACCAGAAAACGTGTTTTTCGCATTGAATAGCGCGAAAACAGCGATTTCGGTGATTCTGCACACTTGTAACGGCAGAATCGTGAAGATTATCACTGAAAGTGCATATCTCAGCTGGAAACAACAACGATACCGAAGATATAGCAGTTTCCGCATATCAAACGCACTGTGGAGTGCTGAAAACACCAGAAAACGTGTTTTCGCATTCAAAAGCACGAAAACAGCGATTTCGGTGATTCTGCACACTTGTAACATCAGAATCGTGAAGATTATCACTGAAAATGCATCTCTCAGCTGGAAACAACAACGATACCGAAGATATGGCAGTTTCCGCATATCAAACGCACTGTGGAGTGCTGAAAACACCAGAAAACGTGTTTTTCGCATTCAAAAGCACGAAAACAGCGATTTCGGTGATTCTGCACACTTGTAACAGCAGAATCGTGAAGATTATCACTGAAAATGCATCTCTCAGATGGAAACAACAACGATACCGAAGATATGGCAGTTTCCGCATATCAAACGCACTGTGGAGTGTTGAAAACACCAGAAAACGTGTTTTTCGCATTCAATAGCACGAAAACAGCGATTTCGGTGATTCTGCACACTTGTAACAGCAGAATCATGAAGATTATCACTGAAAGTGCATATCTCAGCTGGAAACAACAACGATACCGAAGATATCGTAGTTTCCGCATATCAAACGCACTGTGGAGTGCTGAAAACACCAGAAAACGTGTTTTTCGCATTCAAAAGCACGAAAACAGCGATTTCGGTGATTCTGCACACTTGTAACAGCAGAATCGTGAAGATTATCACTGAAAATGCATCTCTCAGCTGGAAACAACAACGATACCGAAGATATGGCAGTTTCCGCATATCAAACGCACTGTGGAGTGCTGAAAACACCAGAAAACGTGTTTTTCGCATTGAATAGCGCGAGAACAGCGATTTCGGTGATTCTGCACACTTGTAACAGCAGAATCGTGAAGATTATCACTGAAAGTGCATATCTCGGCTGGAAACAACAACGATACCGAAGATATCGCAGTTTCCGCATATCAAACGCACTGTGGAGTGTTGAAAACACCAGAAAACGTGTTTTTCGCATTCAATAGCACGAAAACAGCGATTTCGGTGATTCTGCACACTTGTAACAGCAGAATCATGAAGATTATCACTGAAAATGCATCTCTCAGCTGGAAACAACAACGATACCGAAGATATGGCAGTTTCCGCATATCAAACGCACTGTGGAGTGCTGAAAACACCAGAAAACGTGTTTTTCGCATTCAAAAGCACGAAAACAGCGATTTCGGTGATTCTGCACACTTGTAACAGCAGAATCGTGAAGATTATCACTGAAAATGCATCTCTCAGCTGGAAACAACAACGATACCGAAGATATGGCAGTTTCCGCATATCAAACGCACTGTGGAGTGCTGAAAACACCAGAAAACGTGTTTTTCGCATTGAATAGCGCGAGAACAGCGATTTCGGTGATTCTGCACACTTGTAACAGCAGAATCGTGAAGATTATCACTGAAAGTGCATATCTCGGCTGGAAACAACAACGATACCGAAGATATCGCAGTTTCCGCATATCAAACGCACTGTGGAGTGTTGAAAACACCAGAAAACGTGTTTTTCGCATTCAATAGCACGAAAACAGCGATTTTGGTGATTCTGCACACTTGTAACAGCAGAATCATGAAGATTATCACTGAAAGTGCATATCTCAGCTGGAAACAACAACGATACCGAAGATATAGCAGTTTCCGCATATCAAACGCACTGTGGAGTGCTGAAAACACCAGAAAACGTGTTTTTCGCATTCAAAAGCACGAAAACAGCGATTTCGGTGATTCTGCACACTTGTAACAGCAGCATCGTGAAGATTATCACTGAAAATGCATATCTCAGCTGGAAACAACAACGATACCGAAGATATGGCAGTTTCCGCATATCAAACGCACTGTGGAGTGCTGAAAACACCAGAAAACGTGTTTTCCGCATTCAAAAGCACGAAAACAGCGATTTCGGTGATTCTGCACACTTGTAACAGCAGAATCGTGAAGATTATCACTGAAAGTGCATATCTCAGCTGGAAACAACAACGATACCGAAGATATGGCAGTTTCCGCATATGAAACGCACTGTGGAGTGTTGAAAACACCAGAAAACGTGTTTTTCGCATTCAAAAGCACGAAAACAGCGATTTCGGTGATTCTGCACACTTGTAACAGCAGAATCATGAAGATTATCACTGATAATGCATATCTCAGCTGGAAACAACAACGATACCGAAGATATGGCAGTTTCCGCATATGAAACGCACTGTGGAGTGTTGAAAACACCAGAAAACGTGTTTTTCACATTCAAAAGCACGAAAACAGCGATTTCGGTGATTCTGCACACTTGTAACAGCAGAATCGTGAAGATTATCACTGAAAGTGCATATCTCAGCTGGAAACAACAACGATACCGAAGATATCGCAGTTTCCGCATATCAAACGCACTGTGGAGTGCTGAAAACGCCAGAAAACGTGTTTTTCGCATTGAATAGCGCGAGAACAGCGATTTCGGTGATTCTGCACACTTGTAACAGCGGAATCCTGAAGATTATCACTGAAAATGCATTTCTCAGCTGGAAACAACAATGATACCGAAGATATCGCAGTTTCCGCATTTCAAACGCACTGTGGAGTGCTGAAAACACCAGAAAACGTGTTTTCCGCATTCAAAAGCACGAAAACAGCGATTTCGGTGATTCTGCACACTTGTAACAGCAGAATCGTGAAGATTATCACTGAAAATGCATCTCTCAGCTGGAAACAACAACGATACCGAAGATATGGCAGTTTCCGCATATCAAACGCACTGTGGAGTGCTGAAAACACCAGAAAACGTGTTTTTCGCATTCAAAAGCACGAAAACAGCGATTTCGGTGATTCTGCACACTTGTAACAGCAGAATCGTGAAGATTATCACTGAAAATGCATCTCTCAGCTGGAAACAACAACGATACCGAAGATATGGCAGTTTCCGCATATCAAACGCACTGTGGAGTGCTGAAAACACCAGAAAACGTGTTTTTCGCATTGAATAGCGCGAGAACAGCGATTTCGGTGATTCTGCACACTTGTAACAGCAGAATCGTGAAGATTATCACTGAAAGTGCATATCTCGGCTGGAAACAACAACGATACCGAAGATATCGCAGTTTCCGCATATCAAACGCACTGTGGAGTGTTGAAAACACCAGAAAATGTGTTTTTCGCATTCAATAGCACGAAAACAGCGATTTCGGTGATTCTGCACACTTGTAACAGCAGAATCATGAAGATTATCACTGAAAGTGCATATCTCAGCTGGAAACAACAACGATACCGAAGATATAGCAGTTTCCGCATATCAAACGCACTGTGGAGTGCTGAAAACACCAGAAAACGTGTTTTTCGCATTCAAAAGCACGAAAACAGCGATTTCGGTGATTCTGCACACTTGTAACAGCAGAATCGTGAAGATTATCACTGAAAATGCATCTCTCAGCTGGAAACAACAACGATACCGAAGATATGGCAGTTTCCGCATATCAAACGCACTGTGGAGTGCTGAAAACACCAGAAAACGTGTTTTTCGCATTCAAAAGCACGAAAACAGCGATTTCGGTGATTCTGCACACTTCTAACAGCAGAATCGTGAAGATTATCACTGAAAGTGCATATCTCAGCTGGAAACAACAACGATACCGAAGATATCGCAGTTTCCGCATATCAAACGCACTGTGGAGTGTTGAAAACACCAGAAAACGTGTTTTTCGCATTCGAAAGCACGAAAACAGCGATTTCGGTGATTCTGCACACTTGTAACAGCAGAATCATGAAGATTATCACTGAAAATGCATATTTCAGCTGGAAACAACAACGATACCGAGGATATCGTAGTTTCCGCATATCAAACGCACTGTGGAGTGCGGAAAACACCAGAAAACGTGTTTTTCGCATTCAAAAGCACGAAAACAGCGATTTCGGAGATTCTGCACACTTGTAACAGCAGAATCGTGAAGATTATCACTGAAAGTGCATATCTCAGCTGGAAACAACAACGATACCGAAGATATCGCAGTTTCCGCATATCAAACGCACTGTGGAGTGCTGAAAACACCAGAAAACGTGTTTTTCGCATTGAATAGCGCGAAAACAGCGATTTCGGTGATTCTGCACACTTGTAACAGCAGAATCGTGAAGATTATCACTGAAAGTGCATATCTCAGCTGGAAACAACAACGATACCGAAGATATCGCAGTTTCCGCATATCAAACGCACTGTGGAGTGCTGAAAACACCAGAAAACGTGTTTTTCGCATTGAATAGCGCGAAAACAGCGATTTCGGTGATTCTGCACACTTGTAACAGCAGAATCGTGAAGATTATCACTGAAAATGCATCTCTCAGCTGGAAACAACAACGATACCGAAGATATGGCAGTTTCCGCATATCAAACGCACTGTGGAGAGGTGAAAACACCAGAAAACGTGTTTCTCACATTAACTAGCTCGAAAAGAGCGTTCTCGATGATTCTGCATACTTCTCATAGATTAAACACCAAGATTATCGCAGAAAATGCATATTTCAGCTGGAAACCCCACGAAAATCAAGATGTCGCCGGTTCTGCATATCAAACGCACTGTGGAGTGGTGAAAACAACCAGACAACGTGTTTCTCGCATTAAATAGCTCGAATAGAGCGATCTCGATGATTCTGCATACTTCAGACTGATGTCTCACCAAGATTATCGCAGAGAATGCATATCTCAGCTGGAAACCCCAAGAAAACCAAGATATCGCCGGTTCTGCATATCAGACGCACCGTGGAGTGGCGAAAACACCAGAAAACGTGTTTCTCGCATTCAATAGCTCGAAAAGAGCGACCTCGATGATTCTGCATACTTCTGACAGAAGGCGCACCAAGATTATCGCAGAAAATGCATACCTCAAGATGAAAACCGACGAAAACCAAGATTTCGCCGGTTCTGCATATCAAACGCACTGTGGAGTGGTCAAAACACCAGAATACGTGTTTCTCGCATTTAATAGCTCGAAACGAGCGATCTAGATGATTCTGCATACTTCTGATTAAAGTCTCACCAAGATTATCGCAGAAAATGCATATCTCAGCTGGAAACCCCAAGAAAATCAAGATAACTCCGGTTCTGCATGTCAAACGCACTGTGGAGTGGTGAAAACAAACAGATAACGTGTTTCGCGAATTAAATAGCTCGAAACCAGCGATCTGGATGATTCTGCATACTTCTGATTGAAGTCTCACCAAGATTATCGCAGAAAATGCATATCTCAGCTGGAAACCCCACGAAAACCAAGATATCGCCGGTTCTGCATATCAGACGCACCGTGGAGTGATGAAAACACCAGAAAACGTGTTACTCGCATTCACTAGCTCGAAAAGAGCGTTCTGGATGATTCCGCTTACTTCTCATAGATGAAACACAAAGATTATCGCAGAAAATGCGTATTTCAGCTGGAAACCCCAAGAAAATCAAGATGTCGCCGGTTCTGCATATCAAACGCACTGTGGAGTGGTGAAAACACCAGAAAACGTGTTTCTCGCATTAACTAGCTCGAAAAGAGCGCTCTCGATGTTTCTGCATACTTCGGACAGATGTTTCACCAAGATTATCGTAGAAAATGCTTATCTCAGCTTGAAACCCGACGAAAACCAAAATATCGCCGGTTCTGCATATCAAACCAACTGTGGAGTGGTGAAAACACCAGAAAACGTGTTTCTCGCATAAACTAGCTCGAAAAGAGCATTCTCGATGATTCTGCATACTTCTCATAGATGAAACACAAAGATTATCGCAGAAAATGCATATTTCAGCTGGAAACCCCACGAAAACCAAGATGTCGCCGGTTGTGCATATCAAACGCAGTGGGGAGTGGTCAAAACACCAGAAAACTTGTTTTTTCGCATTAAATAGCTCGAAACGAGCGATCTAGATGATTCTGCATACTTGTGACTAAAGTCTCACCAAGATTATCGCAGAAAATGCATATCTCACCTTGAAACCCGACCGAAACCAAGATATCTCCGTTTCTGCATATCAAACGCACTGTGGAGTGGTCAAAACACCAGATAACGTGTTTCTCGCATTAAATAGCTCGAAAAGAGCGATATCGATGATACTGCATACTTCGGACAGAAGTCTCACCAATATTATCGCAGAAAATGCATATCTCAGCTTGAAACCCGACGAAAACCACGATGTCGCCGGTTATGCATATCAAACGCCCTGTGGAGTGATGAAAACACCAGATAACGTGTTTCTCGCATTAAATAGCTCGAATAGAGCGATCTCGATGATTCTGCATACTTCTGACAGAAGACTCACTAAGATTATCGCAGAGAATGCATATCTCAGCTGGAAACCCCACGAAAACCAAGATATCGAAAGGTTCTGCATATCAAACGCACTGTGGGGTGGTGAAAACACCAGATAACGTGTTTCTCGCATTAAGTAGCTCGAAAAGAGCGATCTCGAAGATTCTGCATACTTCTGATAGAAGACTCGCCAAGATTGTCGCAGAAAATGCATACCTCAGCTTGAAACACCACCAAAATCAAGATATCGACGGTTCTGCATATCAAACGCACTGTGGAATGCTGAAAACACCAGAAAACTCGTTTTTTCGCATTAGATAGCTCGAAACGAGCGATCTAGATGATTCTGCATACTTCTGACTGAAGTCTCACCAAGATTATCGCAGAAAATGCATATCTCAGATTGAAACCTCACGAATACCAAGTTATTTCCGGTTCTGCATTTCAAACGCACTGCGGAATGTTGAAAACACCAGAAAACATGTTTTTTCGCATTAGATAGCTCGAAGCGAGCGATCTGGATGATTCTGCATACTTCTGACTGAAGTCTCACCAAGATTATCGCAGAAAGTGCATATCTCAGCTTGAACCCCGACGAAATCCAAGATGTCGCCGGTTCTGCATATCAAACGCACTGTGGGGTGGTGAAAACACCAGACAACGTGTTTCTCGCATTAAATAGCTCGAATAGAGCGATCTCGATGATTCTGCATACTTCAGACTGATGTCTCACCAAGATTATCGCAGAGAATGCATATCTCAGCTGGAAACCCCAAGAAAACCAAGATATCGCCGGTTCTGCATATCAGACGCACCGTGGAGTGGCGAAAACACCAGAAAACGTGTTTCTCGTATTATGTTGCTCGAAAAGAGCGTTTTCGATGATTCTGCATACTTCTCATTGATGAAACACCAAGATTATCGCCGAAAATGAATATCTCAGCTTGAAAGCCGACGAATACCAAGATATCGCCGGGTCTGCATATCAAACGCACTGTGGAATCGTCAATACACAAGATAACGTGTTTCTCGCATTCAATAGCTCGAAAAGAGCGACCTCGATGATTCTGCATACTTCTGACAGAAGGCGCACCAAGATTATCGCAGAAAATGCATACCTCAAGATGAAAACCGACGAAAACCAAGATTTCGCCGGTTCTGCATATCAAACGCACTGTGGAGTGGTCAAAACACCAGAATACGTGTTTCTCGCATTTAATAGCTCGAAACGAGCGATCTAGATGATTCTGCATACTTCTGATTGAAGTCTCACCAAGATTATCGCAGAAAATGCATATCTCAGCTGGAAACCCCAAGAAAATCAAGATAACTCCGGTTCTGCATGTCAAACGCACTGTGGAGTGGTGAAAACAAACAGATAACGTGTTTCGCGAATTAAATAGCTCGAAACCAGCGATCTGGATGATTCTGCATACTTCTGATTGAAGTCTCACCAAGATTATCGCAGAAAATGCATATCTCAGCTGGAAACCCCAAGAAAACCAAGATATCGCCGGTTCTGCATATCAGACGCACCGTGGAGTGATGAAAACACCAGAAAACGTGTTACTCGCATTAACTAGCTCGAAAAGAGCGTTCTGGATGAATCTGCATACTTCTCATACATGATACACAAATATTATCGCAGAAAATGCATATTTCAGCTGGAAACCCCAAGAAAATCAAGATGTCGCCGGTTCTGCATATCAAACGCACTGCGGAATGTTGAAAACACCAGAAAACTTGTTTTTTCGCATTAGATAGCTCGAAGCGAGCGATCTGGATGATTCTGCATACTTCTGACTGAAGCCTCACCAAGATTATCGCAGAAAGTGCATATCTCAGCTTGAACCCCGACGAAATCCAAGATGTCGCCGGTTCTGCATATCAAACGCACTGTGGGGTGGTGAAAACACCACATAACGTGTTTCTCACATTAAGTAGCTCGAAACGAGCCATCTAGATGATTCTGCATACTTCTGACTGAAGTATCACCAATATCATCGAAGAAAATGCATATCTCAGCTTGAAACCTAACGAAAATCATGATGTCGCCGGGTCTGTATATCAAACGCACTGTGGAGAGGTGAAAACACCAGAAAACGTGTTTCTCACATTAACTAGCTCGAAAAGAGCGTTCTCGATGATTCTGCATACTTCTCATAGATTAAACACCAAGATTATCGCAGAAAATGCATATTTCAGCTGGAAACCCCACGAAAATCAAGATGTCGCCGGTTCTGCATATCAAACGCACTGTGGAGTGGTGAAAACAACCAGACAACGTGTTTCTCGCATTAAATAGCTCGAATAGAGCGATCTCGATGATTCTGCATACTTCAGACTGATGTCTCACCAAGATTATCGCAGAGAATGCATATCTCAGCTGGAAACCCCAAGAAAACCAAGATATCGCCGGTTCTGCATATCAGACGCACCGTGGAGTGGCGAAAACACCAGAAAACGTGTTTCTCGTGTTATGTTGCTCGAAAAGAGCGTTTTCGATGATTCTGCATACTTCTCATTGATGAAACACCAAGATTATCGCCGAAAATGAATATCTCAGCTTGAAAGCCGACGAATACCAAGATATCGCCGGGTCTGCATATCAAACGCACTGTGGAATCGTCAATACACAAGATAACGTGTTTCTCGCATTCAATAGCTCGAAAAGAGCGACCTCGATGATTCTGCATACTTCTGACAGAAGGCGCACCAAGATTATCGCAGAAAATGCATACCTCAAGATGAAAACCGACGAAAACCAAGATTTCGCCGGTTCTGCATATCAAACGCACTGTGGAGTGGTCAAAACACCAGAATACGTGTTTCTCGCATTTAATAGCTCGAAACGAGCGATCTAAATGATTCTGCATACTTCTGATTGAAGTCTCACCAAGATTATCGCAGAAAATGCATATCTCAGCTGGAAACCCCAAGAAAATCAAGATAACTCCGTTTCTGCATGTCAAACGCACTGTGGAGTGGTGAAAACAAACAGATAACGTGTTTCGCGAATTAAATAGCTCGAAACCAGCGATCTGGATGATTCTGCATACTTCTGATTGAAGTCTCACCAAGATTATCGCAGAAAATGCATATCTCAGCTGGAAACCCCACGAAAACCAAGATATCGCCGGTTCTGCATATCAGACGCACCGTGGAGTGATGAAAACACCAGAAAACGTGTTACTCGCATGCACTAGCTCGAAAAGAGCGTTCTGGATGATTCCGCTTACTTCTCATAGATGAAACACAAAGATTATCGCAGAAAATGCGTATTTCAGCTGGAAACCCCAAGAAAATCAAGATGTCGCCGGTTCTGCATATCAAACGCACTGTGGAGTGGTGAAAACACCAGAAAACGTGTTTCTCGCATTAACTAGCTCGAAAAGAGCGCTGTCGATGTTTCTGCATACTTCGGACAGATGTTTCACCAAGATTATCGTAGAAAATGCATATCTCAGCTTGAAACCCGACGAAAACCAAAATATCGCCGGTTCTGCATATCAAACCAACTGTGGAGTGGTGAAAACACCAGAAAACGTGTTTCTCGCATAAACTAGCTCGAAAAGAGCGTTCTCGATGATTCTGCATACTTCTCATAGATGAAACACAAAGATTATCGCAGAAAATGCATATTTCAGCTGGAAACCCCACGAAAACCAAGATGTCGCCGGTTGTGCATATCAAACGCCCTGTGGAGTGATGAAAACACCAGATAACGTGTTTCTCGCATTAAATAGCTCGAATAGAGCGTTCTCGATGATTCTGCATACTTCTCATAGATGAAACACCAAGATTATCGCAGAAAATGCATATTTCAGATGGAAACCCCACGATAACCAAGATATCGCCGGTTCTGCATATCAGACGCACTGTGGAGTGGTGAAAACACCAGAAAACGTGTTTCTCGCATTAACTAGCTCGAAAAGAGCGTTCTCGATGATTCTGCATACTTCTCATAGATGAAACACCAAGATTATCGCAGAAAATGCATATTTCAGCTGGAAACCCCACGGTAACCAAGATATCGCCGGTTCTGCATATCAGACGCACTGTGGAGTGGTGAAAACACCAGAAAACGTGTTTCTCGCATTAACTAGCTCGAAAAGAGCGTTCTCGATGATTCTGCATACTTCTCATAGATGAAACACAAAGATTATCGCAGAAAATGCATATTTCAGCTGGAAACCCCACGAAAACCAAGTTATCGGCGGCCTTACATATCAAACGCACTGTGGAGCGGTCAAAACACCAAAGAACGTGTTTCTCGCATTAAATAGCTCGAGAAGTGCGATATCGATGATTCTGCATACTTCGGACAGAAGTCTCACCAATATTATCGCAGAAAATGCATATCTCAGCTTGAAACCTCACGAAAATCAAGATGTCGCCGGTTCTGCATATCAAACGCACTGTGGAGTGGTGAAAACAACCAGATAACGTGTTTCACGCATTAAATAGCTCGAAACGAGCGATCTAGATGATTCTGCATACTTCTGTCTGAAGTCTGACCAATATTATCGCAGAAAATGCATATCTCAGCTTGAAACCCGACGAAAACCACGATGTCGCCGGTTCTGCATATCAAACGCACTGTGGGGTGGTGAGAACACCAGAAAACGTGTTTCTCGCATTAAATAGCTCGAAAAGAGCCATCTAGATGATTCTGCATACTTCTGACAGAAGACTCATCAAGATTATCGCAGAAAATGCATATCTCAGCTGGAAACCCCACGAAAACCAAGATATCGCCGGTTCTGCATATCAGACGCTCCGTGGAGTGGTGAAAACACCAGAAAACGTGTTACTCGCATTAACTAGCACGAAAAGAGCGTTCTGGATGATACTGTATACTTCTCATAGATGAAACACAAAGATTATCGCAGAAAATGCATATCTCAGCTGGAAACCCCACGAAAACCAAGATGTCGCCGGTTGTGCATATCAAACGCAGTGTGGAGTGGTCAATACACCAGATAACGTGTTTCTCGCATAAAATAGCTCGAAAAGAGCGATCTCGATGATTCTGCATACTTCTGACAGATGTCGCACCAAGATTATCGCAGAAAATGCATACCTCAGGATGAAAACCGACGAAAACCAAGATTTCGCCATTTCTGCATATCAAACGCACTGTGGAGTGGTCAAAACACCAGATAACATGTTTCTCGCATTAAATAGCTCGAAAAGAGCGATATCGATGATTCTGCATACTTCGGACAGAAGTCTCACCAATATTATCGCAGAAAATGCATATCTCAGCTGGAAACCCTACGAAAACCAAGATGTCGCCGGTTCTGCATATCAGACACACCGTGGAGTGGTGAAAACACCAGAAAACGTGTTACTCGCATTAACTAGCTCGAAAAGAGCGTTCTGGATGATTCTGCATACTTCTCATAGATGAAACACAAAGATTATCGCAGAAAATGCATATTTCAGCTGGAAACCCCACGAAAACCAAGTTATCGGCGGCTCTAGATATCAAACGCCCTGTGGAGTGGTCAAAACACCAGAAAACTTGTTTTTTCGCATTAAATAGCTCGAAACGAGCGATCTAGATGATTCTGCATACTTCTGTCTGAAGTCTGACCAATATTATCGCAGAAAATGCATATCTCAGCTTGAAACCCGACGAAAACCACGATGTCGCCGGTTCTGCATATCAAACGCACTGTGGGGTGGTGAGAACACCAGAAAACGTGTTTCTCGCATTAAATAGCTCGAAAAGAGCCATCTAGATGATTCTGCATACTTCTGACAGAAGACTCATCAAGATTATCGCAGAAAATGCATATCTCAGCTGGAAACCCCACGAAAACCAAGTTATCGGCGGCCTTACATATCAAACGCACTGTGGAGCGGTCAAAACACCAAAGAACGTGTTTCTCGCATTAAATAGCTCGAGAAGTGCGATATCGATGATTCTGCATACTTCGGACAGAAGTCTCACCAATATTATCGCAGAAAATGCATATCTCAGCTTGAAACCTCACGAAAATCAAGATGTCGCCGGTTCTGCATATCAAACGCACTGTGGAGTGGTGAAAACAACCAGATAACGTGTTTCACGCATTAAATAGCTCGAAACGATCGATCTAGATGATTCTGCATACTTCTGACAGAAGACTCATCAAGATTATCGCAGAAAATGCATATCTCAGCTGGAAACCCCACGAAAACCAAGATATCGCCGGTTCTGCATATCAGACGCTCCGTGGAGTGGTGAAAACACCAGAAAACGTGTTACTCGCATTAACTAGCACGAAAAGAGCGTTCTGGATGATACTGTATACTTCTCATAGATGAAACACAAAGATTATCGCAGAAAATGCATATCTCAGCTGGAAACCCCACGAAAACCAAGATGTCGCCGGTTGTGCATATCAAACGCAGTGTGGAGTGGTCAATACACCAGATAACGTGTTTCTCGCATAAAATAGCTCGAAAAGAGCGATCTCGATGATTCTGCATACTTCTGACAGATGCCGCACCAAGATTATCGCAGAAAATGCATACCTCAGGATGAAAACCGACGAAAACCAAGATTTCGCCATTTCTGCATATCAAACGCACTGTGGAGTGGTCAAAACACCAGATAACATGTTTCTCGCATTAAATAGCTCGAAAAGAGCGATATCGATGATTCTGCATACTTCGGACAGAAGTCTCACCAATATTATCGCAGAAAATGCATATCTCAGCTGGAAACCCTACGAAAACCAAGATGTCGCCGGTTCTGCATATCAGACACACCGTGGAGTGGTGAAAACACCAGAAAACGTGTTACTCGCATTAACTAGCTCGAAAAGAGCGTTCTGGATGATTCTGCATACTTCTCATAGATGAAACACAAAGATTATCGCAGAAAATGCATATTTCAGCTGGAAACCCCACGAAAACCAAGTTATCGGCGGCTCTAGATATCAAACGCCCTGTGGAGTGGTCAAAACACCAGAAAACTTGTTTTTTCGCATTAAATAGCTCGAAACGAGCGATCTAGATGATTCTACATACTTCTGACTAAAGTCTCACCAAGATTATCGCAGAAAATGCATATCTCAGCTTGAAACCCGACCGAAACCAAGATTTCGCCAATTCTGCATATCAAACGCTCTGTGGAGTGGTCAAAACACCAGATAACATGTTTCTCGCATTAAATAGCTCGAAAAGAGCGATCTAGATGATTCTGCATACTTCTGACAGAAGTCTCACCAATATTATCGCAGAAAATGCACATCTCAGCTGGAAACCCCACGAAAACCAAGATGTCGCCGGTTCTGCATATCAGACACACCGTGGAGTGGTGAAAACACCAGAAAACGTGTTACTCGCATTAACTAGCTCGAAAAGAGCGTTCTGGATGATTCTGCATACTTCTCATAGATGAAACACAAAGATTATCGCAGAAAATGCATATTTCAGCTGGAAACCCCACGAAAACCAAGTTATCGACGGCTCTAGATATCAAACGCACTGTGGAGTGGTCAAAACACCAGAAAACTAGTTTTTTCGCATTAAATAGCTCGAAACGAGCGATCTAGATGATTCTGCATACTTCTGACTAAAGTCTCACCAAGATTATCGCAGAAAATGCATATCTCAGCTTGAAACCCGACCGAAACCAAGATATCTCCGTTTCTGCATATCAAACGCACTGTGGAGTGGTCAAAACACCAGATAACGTGTTTCTCGCATTAAATAGCTCGAAAAGAGCGATATCGATGACACTGCATACTTCGGACAGAAGTCTCACCAATATTATCGCAGAAAATGCATATCTCAGCTTGAAACCCGGCGAAAACCACGATGTCGCCGGTTCTGCATATCAAACGCACTGTGGGGTGGTGAAAACACCAGAAAACGTGTTTCTCGTATTAAATAGCTCGAAAAGAGCGATCTAGATGATTCTGCATACTTCTGACAGAAGAATCATCAAGATTATCGCAGAAAATGCATATCTCAGCTGGAAACCCCACGAAAACCAAGATGTCGCCGGTTGTGCATATGAAACGCAGTGTGGAGTGGTCAATACACCAGATAACGTGTTTCTCGCATAAAATATCTCGAAAAGAGTGATCTCGATGATTCTGCATACTTCTGACAGATGTCGCACCAAGATTATCGCAGAAAATGCATACCTCAGGATGAAAACCGACGAAAACCAAGATTTCGCCATTTCTGCATATCAAACGCACTGTGGAGTGGTCAATACACCAGATAACATGTTTCTCGCATTAAATAGCTCGAAAAGAGCGATATCGATGATTCTGCATACTTCGGACAGAAGTCTCACCAATATTATCGCAGAAAATGCATATCTCAGCTGGAAACCCTACGAAAACCAAGATGTCGCCGGTTCTGCATATCAGACACACCGTGGAGTGGTGAAAACACCAGAAAACGTGTTACTCGCATTAACTAGCTCGAAAAGAGCGTTCTGGATGATTCTGCATACTTCTCATAGATGAAACACAAAGATTATCGCAGAAAATGCATATTTCAGCTGGAAACCCCACGAAAACCAAGTTATCGACGGCTCTAGATATCAAACGCACTGTGGAGTGGTCAAAACACCAGAAAACTAGTTTTTTCGCATTAAATAGCTCGAAACGAGCGATCTAGATGATTCTGCATACTTCTGACTAAAGTCTCACCAAGATTATCGCAGAAAATGCATATCTCAGCTTGAAACCCGACCGAAACCAAGATATCTCCGTTTCTGCATATCAAACGCACTGTGGAGTGGTCAAAACACCAGATAACGTGTTTCTCGCATTAAATAGCTCGAAAAGAGCGATATCGATGACACTGCATACTTCGGACAGAAGTCTCACCAATATTATCGCAGAAAATGCATATCTCAGCTTGAAACCCGGCGAAAACCACGATGTCGCCGGTTCTGCATATCAAACGCACTGTGGGGTGGTGAAAACACCAGAAAACGTGTTTCTCGTATTAAATAGCTCGAAAAGAGCGATCTAGATGATTCTGCATACTTCTGACAGAAGAATCATCAAGATTATCGCAGAAAATGCATATCTCAGCTGGAAACCCCACGAAAACCAAGATGTCGCCGGTTGTGCATATGAAACGCAGTGTGGAGTGGTCAATACACCAGATAACGTGTTTCTCGCATAAAATATCTCGAAAAGAGTGATCTCGATGATTCTGCATACTTCTGACAGATGTCGCACCAAGATTATCGCAGAAAATGCATACCTCAGGATGAAAACCGACGAAAACCAAGATTTCGCCATTTCTGCATATCAAACGCACTGTGGAGTGGTCAATACACCAGATAACATGTTTCTCGCATTAAATAGCTCGAAAAGAGCGATATCGATGATTCTGCATACTTCGGACAGAAGTCTCACCAATATTATCGCAGAAAATGCATATCTCAGCTGGAAACCCTACGAAAACCAAGATGTCGCCGGTTCTGCATATCAGACACACCGTGGAGTGGTGAAAACACCAGAAAACGTGTTACTCGCATTAACTAGCTCGAAAAGAGCGTTCTGGATGATTCTGCATACTTCTCATAGATGAAACACAAAGATTATCGCAGAAAATGCATATTTCAGCTGGAAACCCCACGAAAACCAAGTTATCGGCGGCTCTAGATATCAAACGCACTGTGGAGTGGTCAAAACACCAGAAAACTTGTTTTTTCGCATTAAATAGCTCGAAACGAGCGATCTAGATGATTCTACATACTTCTGACTAAAGTCTCACCAAGATTATCGCAGAAAATGCATATCTCAGCTTGAAACCCGACCGAAACCAAGATATCTCCGTTTCTGCATATCAAACGCACTGTGGAGTGGTCAAAACACCAGATAACGTGTTTCTCGCATTAAATAGCTCGAAACGAGCCATCTAGATGATTCTGCATACTTCTGACTGAAGTATCACCAATATCATCGAAGAAAATGCATATCTCAGCTTGAAACCTAACGAAAATCATGATGTCGCCGGGTCTGTATATCAAACGCACTGTGGAGAGGTGAAAACACCAGAAAACGTGTTTCTCACATTAACTAGCTCGAAAAGAGCGTTCTCGATGATTCTGCATACTTCTCATAGATTAAACACCAAGATTATCGCAGAAAATGCATATTTCAGCTGGAAACCCCACGAAAATCAAGATGTCGCCGGTTCTGCATATCAAACGCACTGTGGAGTGGTGAAAACAACCAGACAACGTGTTTCTCGCATTAAATAGCTCGAATAGAGCGATCTCGATGATTCTGCATACTTCAGACTGATGTCTCACCAAGATTATCGCAGAGAATGCATATCTCAGCTGGAAACCCCAAGAAAACCAAGATATCGCCGGTTCTGCATATCAGACGCACCGTGGAGTGGCGAAAACACCAGAAAACGTGTTTCTCGTGTTATGTTGCTCGAAAAGAGCGTTTTCGATGATTCTGCATACTTCTCATTGATGAAACACCAAGATTATCGCCGAAAATGAATATCTCAGCTTGAAAGCCGACGAATACCAAGATATCGCCGGGTCTGCATATCAAACGCACTGTGGAATCGTCAATACACAAGATAACGTGTTTCTCGCATTCAATAGCTCGAAAAGAGCGACCTCGATGATTCTGCATACTTCTGACAGAAGGCGCACCAAGATTATCGCAGAAAATGCATACCTCAAGATGAAAACCGACGAAAACCAAGATTTCGCCGGTTCTGCATATCAAACGCACTGTGGAGTGGTCAAAACACCAGAATACGTGTTTCTCGCATTTAATAGCTCGAAACGAGCGATCTAGATGATTCTGCATACTTCTGATTGAAGTCTCACCAAGATTATCGCAGAAAATGCATATCTCAGCTGGAAACCCCAAGAAAATCAAGATAACTCCGTTTCTGCATGTCAAACGCACTGTGGAGTGGTGAAAACAAACAGATAACGTGTTTCGCGAATTAAATAGCTCGAAACCAGCGATCTGGATGATTCTGCATACTTCTGATTGAAGTCTCACCAAGATTATCGCAGAAAATGCATATCTCAGCTGGAAACCCCACGAAAACCAAGATATCGCCGGTTCTGCATATCAGACGCACCGTGGAGTGATGAAAACACCAGAAAACGTGTTACTCGCATTCACTAGCTCGAAAAGAGCGTTCTGGATGATTCCGCTTACTTCTCATAGATGAAACACAAAGATTATCGCAGAAAATGCGTATTTCAGCTGGAAACCCCAAGAAAATCAAGATGTCGCCGGTTCTGCATATCAAACGCACTGTGGAGTGGTGAAAACACCAGAAAACGTGTTTCTCGCATTAACTAGCTCGAAAAGAGCGCTGTCGATGTTTCTGCATACTTCGGACAGATGTTTCACCAAGATTATCGTAGAAAATGCATATCTCAGCTTGAAACCCGACGAAAACCAAAATATCGCCGGTTCTGCATATCAAACCAACTGTGGAGTGGTGAAAACACCAGAAAACGTGTTTCTCGCATAAACTAGCTCGAAAAGAGCGTTCTCGATGATTCTGCATACTTCTCATAGATGAAACACAAAGATTATCGCAGAAAATGCATATTTCAGCTGGAAACCCCACGAAAACCAAGATGTCGCCGGTTGTGCATATCAAACGCCCTGTGGAGTGATGAAAACACCAGATAACGTGTTTCTCGCATTAAATAGCTCGAATAGAGCGTTCTCGATGATTCTGCATACTTCTCATAGATGAAACACCAAGATTATCGCAGAAAATGCATATTTCAGATGGAAACCCCACGATAACCAAGATATCGCCGGTTCTGCATATCAGACGCACTGTGGAGTGGTGAAAACACCAGAAAACGTGTTTCTCGCATTAACTAGCTCGAAAAGAGCGTTCTCGATGATTCTGCATACTTCTCATAGATGAAACACCAAGATTATCGCAGAAAATGCATATTTCAGCTGGAAACCCCACGGTAACCAAGATATCGCCGGTTCTGCATATCAGACGCACTGTGGAGTGGTGAAAACACCAGAAAACGTGTTTCTCGCATTAACTAGCTCGAAAAGAGCGTTCTCGATGATTCTGCATACTTCTCATAGATGAAACACAAAGATTATCGCAGAAAATGCATATTTCAGCTGGAAACCCCACGAAAACCAAGTTATCGGCGGCCTTACATATCAAACGCACTGTGGAGCGGTCAAAACACCAAAGAACGTGTTTCTCGCATTAAATAGCTCGAGAAGTGCGATATCGATGATTCTGCATACTTCGGACAGAAGTCTCACCAATATTATCGCAGAAAATGCATATCTCAGCTTGAAACCTCACGAAAATCAAGATGTCGCCGGTTCTGCATATCAAACGCACTGTGGAGTGGTGAAAACAACCAGATAACGTGTTTCACGCATTAAATAGCTCGAAACGAGCGATCTAGATGATTCTGCATACTTCTGTCTGAAGTCTGACCAATATTATCGCAGGAAATGCATATCTCAGCTTGAAACCCGACGAAAACCACGATGTCGCCGGTTCTGCATATCAAACGCACTGTGGGGTGGTGAGAACACCAGAAAACGTGTTTCTCGCATTAAATAGCTCGAAAAGAGCCATCTAGATGATTCTGCATACTTCTGACAGAAGACTCATCAAGATTATCGCAGAAAATGCATATCTCAGCTGGAAACCCCACGAAAACCAAGATATCGCCGGTTCTGCATATCAGACGCTCCGTGGAGTGGTGAAAACACCAGAAAACGTGTTACTCGCATTAACTAGCACGAAAAGAGCGTTCTGGATGATACTGTATACTTCTCATAGATGAAACACAAAGATTATCGCAGAAAATGCATATCTCAGCTGGAAACCCCACGAAAACCAAGATGTCGCCGGTTGTGCATATCAAACGCAGTGTGGAGTGGTCAATACACCAGATAACGTGTTTCTCGCATAAAATAGCTCGAAAAGAGCGATCTCGATGATTCTGCATACTTCTGACAGATGTCGCACCAAGATTATCGCAGAAAATGCATACCTCAGGATGAAAACCGACGAAAACCAAGATTTCGCCATTTCTGCATATCAAACGCACTGTGGAGTGGTCAAAACACCAGATAACATGTTTCTCGCATTAAATAGCTCGAAAAGAGCGATATCGATGATTCTGCATACTTCGGACAGAAGTCTCACCAATATTATCGCAGAAAATGCATATCTCAGCTGGAAACCCTACGAAAACCAAGATGTCGCCGGTTCTGCATATCAGACACACCGTGGAGTGGTGAAAACACCAGAAAACGTGTTACTCGCATTAACTAGCTCGAAAAGAGCGTTCTGGATGATTCTGCATACTTCTCATAGATGAAACACAAAGATTATCGCAGAAAATGCATATTTCAGCTGGAAACCCCACGAAAACCAAGTTATCGGCGGCTCTAGATATCAAACGCCCTGTGGAGTGGTCAAAACACCAGAAAACTTGTTTTTTCGCATTAAATAGCTCGAAACGAGCGATCTAGATGATTCTGCATACTTCTGTCTGAAGTCTGACCAATATTATCGCAGAAAATGCATATCTCAGCTTGAAACCCGACGAAAACCACGATGTCGCCGGTTCTGCATATCAAACGCACTGTGGGGTGGTGAGAACACCAGAAAACGTGTTTCTCGCATTAAATAGCTCGAAAAGAGCCATCTAGATGATTCTGCATACTTCTGACAGAAGACTCATCAAGATTATCGCAGAAAATGCATATCTCAGCTGGAAACCCCACGAAAACCAAGTTATCGGCGGCCTTACATATCAAACGCACTGTGGAGCGGTCAAAACACCAAAGAACGTGTTTCTCGCATTAAATAGCTCGAGAAGTGCGATATCGATGATTCTGCATACTTCGGACAGAAGTCTCACCAATATTATCGCAGAAAATGCATATCTCAGCTTGAAACCTCACGAAAATCAAGATGTCGCCGGTTCTGCATATCAAACGCACTGTGGAGTGGTGAAAACAACCAGATAACGTGTTTCACGCATTAAATAGCTCGAAACGATCGATCTAGATGATTCTGCATACTTCTGTCTGAAGTCTGACCAATATTATCGCAGAAAATGCATATCTCAGCTTGAAACCCGACGAAAACCACGATGTCGCCGGTTCTGCATATCAAACGCACTGTGGGGTGGTGAGAACACCAGAAAACGTGTTTCTCGCATTAAATAGCTCGAAAAGAGCCATCTAGATGATTCTGCATACTTCTGACAGAAGACTCATCAAGATTATCGCAGAAAATGCATATCTCAGCTGGAAACCCCACGAAAACCAAGATATCGCCGGTTCTGCATATCAGACGCTCCGTGGAGTGGTGAAAACACCAGAAAACGTGTTACTCGCATTAACTAGCACGAAAAGAGCGTTCTGGATGATACTGTATACTTCTCATAGATGAAACACAAAGATTATCGCAGAAAATGCATATCTCAGCTGGAAACCCCACGAAAACCAAGATGTCGCCGGTTGTGCATATCAAACGCAGTGTGGAGTGGTCAATACACCAGATAACGTGTTTCTCGCATAAAATAGCTCGAAAAGAGCGATCTCGATGATTCTGCATACTTCTGACAGATGCCGCACCAAGATTATCGCAGAAAATGCATACCTCAGGATGAAAACCGACGAAAACCAAGATTTCGCCATTTCTGCATATCAAACGCACTGTGGAGTGGTCAAAACACCAGATAACATGTTTCTCGCATTAAATAGCTCGAAAAGAGCGATATCGATGATTCTGCATACTTCGGACAGAAGTCTCACCAATATTATCGCAGAAAATGCATATCTCAGCTGGAAACCCTACGAAAACCAAGATGTCGCCGGTTCTGCATATCAGACACACCGTGGAGTGGTGAAAACACCAGAAAACGTGTTACTCGCATTAACTAGCTCGAAAAGAGCGTTCTGGATGATTCTGCATACTTCTCATAGATGAAACACAAAGATTATCGCAGAAAATGCATATTTCAGCTGGAAACCCCACGAAAACCAAGTTATCGGCGGCTCTAGATATCAAACGCCCTGTGGAGTGGTCAAAACACCAGAAAACTTGTTTTTTCGCATTAAATAGCTCGAAACGAGCGATCTAGATGATTCTACATACTTCTGACTAAAGTCTCACCAAGATTATCGCAGAAAATGCATATCTCAGCTTGAAACCCGACCGAAACCAAGATTTCGCCAATTCTGCATATCAAACGCTCTGTGGAGTGGTCAAAACACCAGATAACATGTTTCTCGCATTAAATAGCTCGAAAAGAGCGATCTAGATGATTCTGCATACTTCTGACAGAAGTCTCACCAATATTATCGCAGAAAATGCACATCTCAGCTGGAAACCCCACGAAAACCAAGATGTCGCCGGTTCTGCATATCAGACACACCGTGGAGTGGTGAAAACACCAGAAAACGTGTTACTCGCATTAACTAGCTCGAAAAGAGCGTTCTGGATGATTCTGCATACTTCTCATAGATGAAACACAAAGATTATCGCAGAAAATGCATATTTCAGCTGGAAACCCCACGAAAACCAAGTTATCGACGGCTCTAGATATCAAACGCACTGTGGAGTGGTCAAAACACCAGAAAACTAGTTTTTTCGCATTAAATAGCTCGAAACGAGCGATCTAGATGATTCTGCATACTTCTGACTAAAGTCTCACCAAGATTATCGCAGAAAATGCATATCTCAGCTTGAAACCCGACCGAAACCAAGATATCTCCGTTTCTGCATATCAAACGCACTGTGGAGTGGTCAAAACACCAGATAACGTGTTTCTCGCATTAAATAGCTCGAAAAGAGCGATATCGATGACACTGCATACTTCGGACAGAAGTCTCACCAATATTATCGCAGAAAATGCATATCTCAGCTTGAAACCCGGCGAAAACCACGATGTCGCCGGTTCTGCATATCAAACGCACTGTGGGGTGGTGAAAACACCAGAAAACGTGTTTCTCGTATTAAATAGCTCGAAAAGAGCGATCTAGATGATTCTGCATACTTCTGACAGAAGAATCATCAAGATTATCGCAGAAAATGCATATCTCAGCTGGAAACCCCACGAAAACCAAGATGTCGCCGGTTGTGCATATGAAACGCAGTGTGGAGTGGTCAATACACCAGATAACGTGTTTCTCGCATAAAATATCTCGAAAAGAGTGATCTCGATGATTCTGCATACTTCTGACAGATGTCGCACCAAGATTATCGCAGAAAATGCATACCTCAGGATGAAAACCGACGAAAACCAAGATTTCGCCATTTCTGCATATCAAACGCACTGTGGAGTGGTCAATACACCAGATAACATGTTTCTCGCATTAAATAGCTCGAAAAGAGCGATATCGATGATTCTGCATACTTCGGACAGAAGTCTCACCAATATTATCGCAGAAAATGCATATCTCAGCTGGAAACCCTACGAAAACCAAGATGTCGCCGGTTCTGCATATCAGACACACCGTGGAGTGGTGAAAACACCAGAAAACGTGTTACTCGCATTAACTAGCTCGAAAAGAGCGTTCTGGATGATTCTGCATACTTCTCATAGATGAAACACAAAGATTATCGCAGAAAATGCATATTTCAGCTGGAAACCCCACGAAAACCAAGTTATCGACGGCTCTAGATATCAAACGCACTGTGGAGTGGTCAAAACACCAGAAAACTAGTTTTTTCGCATTAAATAGCTCGAAACGAGCGATCTAGATGATTCTGCATACTTCTGACTAAAGTCTCACCAAGATTATCGCAGAAAATGCATATCTCAGCTTGAAACCCGACCGAAACCAAGATATCTCCGTTTCTGCATATCAAACGCACTGTGGAGTGGTCAAAACACCAGATAACGTGTTTCTCGCATTAAATAGCTCGAAAAGAGCGATATCGATGACACTGCATACTTCGGACATAAGTCTCACCAATATTATCGCAGAAAATGCATATCTCAGCTTGAAACCCGGCGAAAACCACGATGTCGCCGGTTCTGCATATCAAACGCACTGTGGGGTGGTGAAAACACCAGAAAACGTGTTTCTCGTATTAAATAGCTCGAAAAGAGCGATCTAGATGATTCTGCATACTTCTGACAGAAGAATCATCAAGATTATCGCAGAAAATGCATATCTCAGCTGGAAACCCCACGAAAACCAAGATGTCGCCGGTTGTGCATATGAAACGCAGTGTGGAGTGGTCAATACACCAGATAACGTGTTTCTCGCATAAAATATCTCGAAAAGAGTGATCTCGATGATTCTGCATACTTCTGACAGATGTCGCACCAAGATTATCGCAGAAAATGCATACCTCAGGATGAAAACCGACGAAAACCAAGATTTCGCCATTTCTGCATATCAAACGCACTGTGGAGTGGTCAATACACCAGATAACATGTTTCTCGCATTAAATAGCTCGAAAAGAGCGATATCGATGATTCTGCATACTTCGGACAGAAGTCTCACCAATATTATCGCAGAAAATGCATATCTCAGCTGGAAACCCTACGAAAACCAAGATGTCGCCGGTTCTGCATATCAGACACACCGTGGAGTGGTGAAAACACCAGAAAACGTGTTACTCGCATTAACTAGCTCGAAAAGAGCGTTCTGGATGATTCTGCATACTTCTCATAGATGAAACACAAAGATTATCGCAGAAAATGCATATTTCAGCTGGAAACCCCACGAAAACCAAGTTATCGGCGGCTCTAGATATCAAACGCACTGTGGAGTGGTCAAAACACCAGAAAACTTGTTTTTTCGCATTAAATAGCTCGAAACGAGCGATCTAGATGATTCTACATACTTCTGACTAAAGTCTCACCAAGATTATCGCAGAAAATGCATATCTCAGCTTGAAACCCGACCGAAACCAAGATATCTCCGTTTCTGCATATCAAACGCACTGTGGAGTGGTCAAAACACCAGATAACGTGTTTCTCGCATTAAATAGCTCGAAAAGAGCGATATCGATGATACTGCATACTTCGGACAGAAGTCTCACCAATATTATCGCAGAAAATGCATATCTCAGCTTGAAACCTCACGAAAATCAAGATGTCGCCGGTTCTGCATATCAGACGCACTGTGGAGTGGTGAAAACAACCAGATAACGTGTTTCTCGCATTAAATAGCTCGAAAAGAGCGATCTAGATGATTCTGCATACTTCTGACAGAAGAATCATCAAGATTATCGCAGAAAATGCATATCTCAGCTGGAAACCCCACGAAAACCAAGATGTCGCCGGTTGTGCATATCAAACGCAGTGTGGAGTGGTCAATACACCAGATAACGTGTTTCTCGCATAAAATATCTCGAAAAGAGTGATCTCGATGATTCTGCATACTTCTGACAGATGTCGCACCAAGATTATCGCAGAAAATGCATACCTCAGGATGAAAACCGACGAAAACCAAGATTTCGCCATTTCTGCATATCAAACGCACTGTGGAGTGGTCAAAACACCAGATAACATGTTTCTCGCATTAAATAGCTCGAAAAGAGCGATATCGATGATTCTGCATACTTCGGACAGAAGTCTCACCAATATTATCGCAGAAAATGCATATCTCACCTGGAAACCCTACGAAAACCAAGATGTCGCCGGTTCTGCATATCAGACACACCGTGGAGTGGTGAAAACACCAGAAAACGTGTTACTCGCATTAACTAGCTCGAAAAGAGCGTTCTGGATGATTCTGCATACTTCTCATAGATGAAACACAAAGATTATCGCAGAAAATGCATATTTCAGCTGGAAACCCCACGAAAACCAAGTTATCGGCGGCTCTAGATATCAAACGCCCTGTGGAGTGGTCAAAACACCAGAAAACTTGTTTTTTCGCATTAAATAGCTCGAAACGAGCGATCTAGATGATTCTACATACTTCTGACTAAAGTCTCACCAAGATTATCGCAGAAAATGCATATCTCAGCTTGAAACCCGACCGAAACCAAGATATCTCCGTTTCTGCATATCAAACGCACTGTGGAGTGGTCAAAACACCAGATAACGTGTTTCTCGCATTAAATAGCTCGAAAAGAGCGATATCGATGATACTGCATACTTTGGACAGAAGTCTCACCAATATTATCGAAGAAAATGCATATCTCAGCTTGAAACCTCACGAAAATCAAGATGTCGCCGGTTCTGCATATCAAACGCACTGTGGAGTGGTGAAAACAACCAGATAACGTGTTTCTCGCATTAAATAGCTCGAAACGAGCGATCTAGGTGATTCTGCTTACTTCTGACTGAAGTCTCACCAATATGATCGCAGAAAATGCATATCTCAGCTTGAAACCCGACGAAAACCACGATGTCGCCGGTTCTGCATATCAAACGCACTGTGGGGTGGTGAAAACACCAGATAACATGTTTCTCGCATTAAATAGCTCGAAAAGAGCGATATCGATGATTCTGCATACTTCGGACAGAAGTCTCACCAATATTATCGCAGAAAATGCATATCTCAGCTTGAAACCCGACGAAAACCAAGATGTCGCCGGTTCTGCATATCAAACGCACTGTGGGGTGGTGAAAACACCAGATAACGTGTTTCTCGCATTAAATATCTCGAAAAGAGCGATATCGATGATACTGCATACTTCGGACAGAAGTCTCACCAATATTATCGCAGAAAATGCATATCTCAGCTTGAAACCTCCCGAAAATCAAGATGTCGCCGGTTCTGCATATCAAACGCACTGTGGAGTGGTGAAAACAACCAGATAACGTGTTTCTCGCATTAAATAGCTCGAAACGAGCGATCTAGGTGATTCTGCTTACTTCTGACAGAAGTCTCACCAATATGATCGCAGAAAATGCATATCTCAGCTTGAAACCCGACGAAAACCACGATGTCGCCGGTTCTGCATATCAAACGCACTGTGGGGTGGTGAAAACACCAGAAAATGTGTTTCTCGCATGAAATAGCTCGAAAAGAGCGATCTAGATGATTCTGCATACTTCTGACAGAGGACTCACCAAGATTATCGCAGAAAATGCATATCTCAGCTGGAAACCCGACGAAAACCAAGATGTCGCCGGTTGTGCATATCAAATGCAGTGTGGAGTGGTCAATACACCAGATAACGTGTTTCTCCCATTAAATAGCTCGAAAAGAGCGATATCGATGATTCTGCATACTTCGGACAGAAGTCTCACCAATATTATCGCAGAAAATGCATATCTCAGCTTGAAACCCGACGAAAACCAAGATGTCGCCGGTTCTGCATATCAAACGCACTGTGGGGTGGTGAAAACACCAGAAAACGTGATTCTCGCATTAAATAGCTCGAAAAGAGCGATCCAGATGATTCTGCATTTTTTTGACAGAGGAATCAACAAGATTATCGCAGAAAATGCATATCTCAGCTGGAAACCCGACGAAAACCAAGATGTCGCCAGTTCTGCATATCAAACGCATTGTGGAGTGGTCAAAACACCAGATAACGTGTTTCTCGCATTAAATAGCTCGAGAAGAGCGATATCGATGATTCTGCATACTTCTGACTGAAGTCTCACCAATATTATCGCAGAAAATGCATATCTCAGCTGGAAACCCCACGAAAACCAAGATGTCGCCGGTTGTGCATATCAGACACACCGTGGAGTGGTGATAACACCAGAAAACGTGTTACTCGCATTAACTAGCTCGAAAAGAGCGTTCTGGATGATTCTGCATACTTCTCATAGATGAAACACAAAGATTATCGCAGAAAATGCATATTTCTGCTGGAAACCCCACGAAAACCAAGTTATCGGCGGCTCTAGATATCAAACGCACTGTGGAGTGGTCAAAACACCAGAAAACTTGTTTTTTCGCATTAAATAGCTCGAAACGAGCGATCTAGATGATTCTGCATACTTCTGACTGAAGTCTCACCAATATTATCGCAGAAAATGCATATCTCAGCCTGAAACCCGACGAAAACCAAGATGTCGCCGGTTCTCCATATCAAACGCACTGTGGGGTGGTGAAAACACCAGAAAACGTGTTTCTCGCATTAAATAGCTCGAAACGAGCGATCTAGATGATTCTGCATACTTCTGACAGAGGACTCACCAAGATTATCATAGAAAATGCATATCTCAGCTGGAAACACCACGAAATTCAGGATATCTCCGGTTCTGCATATCAAACGCACTGTGGGGTGGCGGAAACACCAGAAAACGTGTTTCTCGCATTAAATAGCTCGAAATGAGCGATCCCAATGATTCTGCATACTTCTGACAGAAGTCTCACCAAGATTATCGTAGAAAATGCATATCTCAGCTTGAAACCCGACGAAATCCAAGATGTCGCCGGTTCTGCATATCATACGCACTGTGGAGTGGTGAAAACAACAGAAAACGTGTTTCTCGCATTAAATAGCTCGAGAAGAGGGATCTCGATGATTCTGCATACTTCTGACAGAAGACTCAGCATGATTATCGCAGGAACTGCATATCTCAGCTGGAAACACCACGAAATCCAAGATGTCGCCGGTTCTGGATATTAAACGCACTGTGGAGTGGTGAAAACACCAGATAACGTGTTTCTCGCATTGAATAGCTCGAAAAGAGGGATCTCGATGATTCTGCATACTTCTGACAGAAGACTCAGCATGATTATCGCAGAAAATGCATATCTCAGCTGGAAACACCACGAAATTCAAGATATCTTCGGTTCTGCATATCAAACGCACTGTGGGTGGGGAAAACATCAGAAAACGTGTTTCTCGCATTAAATAGCTCGAAAAGAGCGATCCCGATGATTCTGCATACTTCTGACAGAAGTCTCACCAAGATTATCGTAGAAAATGCATATCTCAGCTTGAACCCCTACGAAATCCAAGATGTCGCCGGTTCTGGATATCAAACGCACTGTGGAGTGGTGAAAACACCACATAACGTGTTTCTCGCATTAAATAGCTCGCAAAGAGGGATCTCGATGATTCTGCATACTTCTGACTGAAGTCTCACCAAGATTATCGCAGAAAATCCATATCTCAGCTTGAAACCTCACGAAAACCAAGTTATCTCCGGTTCTGCACATCAAACGTACTGTGGAGTGGTGAAAACACCAAAAAACGTGTTTCTCGCATTAAATAGCTCGAGAAGAGCGATCTAGATGATTCTGCATACTTCTGACCGAAGACTCACCAAGATTATCGTAGAAAATGCATACCTCAGGATGAAAACAGGCGAAAACCAAGATTTCGCCATTTCTGCACATCAAACGTTCTGTGGTGTGGTGAAAACACCAGAAAACGTGTTTCTCGCATTAAATAGCTCGCAAAGAGGGATCTCGATGATTCTGCATACTTCTGACTGAAGTCTCACCAAGATTATCGTAGAAAATGCATGTCTCAGCTTGAAACCCGACGAAATCCAAGATGTCGCCGGTTCTGCATATCAAACGCACTGTGGAGTGGTGAAAACACCAGATAACGTGTTTCTCGCATTAAATAGCTCGCAAAGAGGGATCTCGATGATTCTGCATACTTCTGACTGAAGTCTCAACAAGATTATCGCAGAAAATCCATATCTCAGCTTGAAACCTCACGAAAACCAAGTTATCTCCGGTTCTGCACATCAAACGTACTGTGGAGTGGTGAAAACACCAGAAAACGTGTTTCTCGCATTAAATAGCTCGAGAAGAGCGATCTAGATGATTCTGCATACTTCTGACAGAAGACTCACCAAGATTATCGTAGAAAATGCATATCTCAGCTTGAAACCCGACGAAATCCAAGATGTCGCCGGTTCTGCATATCAAACGCACTGTGGAGTGGTTAAAACACCAGATAACGTGTTTCTCAAATTAAATAGCTCGAAGAGAGGGATCTCGACGTTTCTACATACTTCAGACAGAAGACTCGTCAAGATTATCATAGAAAATGCATATCTCAGCTGGAAACACTACGAAATCGAAGATGTCGCCGGTTCTGCATATCAAACGCACTGTGGGGTGGCGAAAACACCAGAAAACGTGTTACTCGCATTAAATAGCTCGAAAAGAGCGATCTAGATGATTCTGCATACTTCTGACTGAAGTCTCACCAAGATTATCGTAGAAAATGCATATCTCAGCTTGAACCCCGACGAAATCCAAGATGTCGCCGGTTCTGCATATCAAACGCACTGTGGAGAGGTGAAAACACCAGAAAACGTGTTTCTCGCATTACCTAGCTCGAAAAGAGCGTTCTCGATAATTCTGCATACTTCTCATAGATGAAACACCAAGATTATCGCAGAAAATGCATATTTCAGCTGGAAACCCCATGAAAACCAAGTTATCTCCGGTTCTGCACATCAAACGTACTGTGGAGTGGTGAAAACACCAGAAAACGTGTTTCTCGCATTAAGTAGCTCGAAAAGAGCGTTCTCGAAGATTCTGCATACTTCTGACGGAGGTCTCACCAATATTATCGTAGAAAATGCATATCTCAGCTTGAAACCCGACCGAAACGAAGATATCTCCGGTTCTGCATGTCTAACGTACTGTGGAGTGGTGAATACACCAGAAAACGTGTTTCTCGCATTAAATAGATCGAAAAGAGCGATCTCGATGATTCTGCATACTTCTGACAGAAGACTCACCAAGATTATCGCAGAAAATGCATATCTCACCTGGAAACACCACGAAAATCGAGATATCGCCGGTTCTGCATATAAAACGCACTGTGGAATGTTGGAAAGACCAGAAAACTTGTTTTTTCGGATTAAATAGATCGAAACGAGCGTTCTCGAAGATTCTGCATACTTCTGACGGAGGTCTCACCAATATTATCGTAGAAAATGCATATCTCAGCTTGAAACCACACGAAAACCAAGTTATTTCCGGTTCTGCATTTCAAACGCACTGTGGAATGTTGAAAACACCAGAAAACATGTTTTTTCGCATTAGATAGCTCGAAACGAGCGATCTAGATGATTCTGCATACTTCTGGCTGAAGTCTCACCAAAATTATCGCAGAAAATGCATATCTCAGCTTGAACCCCGACGAAATCCAAGATGTCGCCGGTTCGGCATATCAAACGCACTGTGGAGTGGTGAAAACACCAGAAAACGTGTTTCTCGCATTAAGTAGCTCGAAAAGAGCTTTCTCGAAGATTCTGCATACTTCTGACGGAGGTCTCACCAATATTATCGTAGAAAATGCATATCTCAGCTTGAAACCCGACCGAAACGAAGATATCTCCGGTTCTGCATGTCTAACGTACTGTGGAGTGGTGAAAACACCAGAAAACGTGTTTCTCGCATTAACTAGCTCGAAAAGAGCGTTCTCGATAATTCTGCATACTTCTCATAGATGAAACACCAAGATTATCGCAGAAAATGCATATTTCAGCTGGAAACCCCATGAAAACCAAGTTATCTCCGGTTCTGCACATCAAACGTACTGTGGAGTGGTGAAAACACCAGAAAACGTGTTTCTCGCATTAAGTAGCTCGAAAAGAGCGTTCTCGAAGATTCTGCATACTTCTGACGGAGGTCTCACCAATATTATCGTAGAAAATGCATATCTCAGCTTGAAACCCGACCGAAACGAAGATATCTCCGGTTCTGCATGTCTAACGTACTGTGGAGTGGTGAAAACACCAGAAAACGTGTTTCTCGCATTAACTAGCTCGAAAAGAGCGTTCTCGATAATTCTGCATACTTCTCATAGATGAAACACCAAGATTATCGCAGAAAATGCATATTTCAGCTGGAAACCCCACGAAAACCAAGTTATCTCCAGTTCTGCACATCAAACGTACTGTGGAGTGGTGAAAACACCAGAAAACGTGTATCTCGCATTAAGTAGCTCGAAAAGAGCGTTCTCGAAGATTCTGCATACTTCTGACGGAGGTCTCACCAATATTATCGTAGAAAATGCATATCTCAGCTTGAAACCCGACCGAAACGAAGATATCTCCGGTTCTGCATGTCTAACGTACTGTGGAGTGGTGAATACACCAGAAAACGTGTTTCTCGCATTAAATATCTCGAAAAGAGCGATCTCGATGATTCTGCATACTTCTGACAGAAGTCTCACCAAGATTATCGCAGAAAATGCATATCTCAGCTTGAAACCACACGAAAACCAAGTTATTTCCGGTTCTGCATTTCAAACGCACTGTGGAATGTTGAAAACACCAGAAAACTTGTTTTTTCGCATTAGATAGCTCGAAACGAGCGATCTAGATGATTCTGCATACTTCTGGCTGAAGTCTCACCAAAATTATCGCAGAAAATGCATATCTCAGCTTGAACCCCGACGAAATCCAAGATGTCGCCGGTTCGGCATATCAAACGCACTGTGGAGTAGTGAAAACACCAGATAACGTGTTTCTCGCATTAAGTAGCTCGAAAAGAGCGATCTCGAAGATTCTGCGTACTTCTGACAGAAGTATCACCAAGATTATCGTAGAAAATGCATATCTCAGCTTGAACCCCGACGAAATTGAAGATGTCGCCGTTTCTGCATATCAAACGCACTGTGGAGTGGTGAAAACACCAGATATCGTGTTTCTCGCATTAAGTAGCTCGAAAAGAGCGATCTCGAAGATTCTGCGTACTTCTGACAGAAGTCTCACCAAGATTATCGTAGAAAATGCATATCTCAGCTTGAAACCCGACGAAATCCAAGATGTCGCCGGTTCTGCATATCAAACGCACTGTGGAGTGGTGAAACCAGCAGATAACGTGTTTCTCGCATTTAATAGCTCGAAAAGTGGGATCTCGAAGATTCTGCATACTTCTGACAGAAGAGTCACCAAGATTATCGCAGAAAATGCATATCTCAGCTTGAAACCCGACCGAAATCAAGATAACTCCGGTTCTGCATGTCAAGCGTACTGTGGAGTGGTGAATACACCAGAAAACGTGTTTCTCGCATTAAATAGCTCCAAACGAGCGATCTAGATGATTCTGCATACTTCTGACATAAGTCTCACCAAGATTATCGCAGAAAATGCATATCTCAGCTGGAACCCCGACGAAATCCAAGATGTCGCCGGTTCTGCATATCAATCGCACTGTGGAATGTTGAAAACATCAGAAAACTTGTTTTTTCGCATTACATATCTCGAAAAGTGCGATCTCGAAGATTCTGCATACTTCTGACAGAAGACTCACCAAGATTATCGCTGAAAATGCATATCTCAGCTTGAAACCCGACGAAAACCACGATGTCGCCGGTTCTGCATATCAAACGCACTGTGGGGTGGTGAGAACACCAGAAAACGGGTTGCTCGCATTAAATAGCTCGAAAAGAGCGATCTAGATGATTCTGCATACTTCTGACAGAAGAATCATCAAGATTATCGCAGAAAATGCATATCTCAGCTGGAAACCCCACGAAAACCAAGTTATTTCCGGTTCTGCATTTCAAACGCACTGTGGAATGTTGAAAACACCAGAAAACTTGTTTTTTCGCATTAGATAGCTCGAAACGAGCGATCTAGATGATTCTGCATACTTCTGGCTGAAGTCTCACCAAAATTATCGCAGAAAATGCATATCTCAGCTTGAACCCCGACGAAATCCAAGATGTCGCCGGTTCGGCATATCAAACGCACTGTGGAGTGGTGAAAACAACCAGATAACGTGTTTCTCGCATTAAATAGCTCGAAACGAGCGATCTAGGTGATTCTGCTTACTTCTGACAGAAGTCTCACCAATATGATCGCAGAAAATGCATATCTCAGCTTGAAACCCGACGAAAACCACGATGTCGCCGGTTCTGCATATCAAACGCACTGTGGGGTGGTGAAAACACCAGAAAATGTGTTTCTCGCATGAAATAGCTCGAAAAGAGCGATCTAGATGATTCTGCATACTTCTGACAGAGGACTCACCAAGATTATCGCAGAAAATGCATATCTCAGCTGGAAACCCGACGAAAACCAAGATGTCGCCGGTTGTGCATATCAAATGCAGTGTGGAGTGGTCAATACACCAGATAACGTGTTTCTCCCATTAAATAGCTCGAAAAGAGTGATCTCGATGATTCTGCATACTTCTGACAGATGTCGCACCAAGATTATCGCAAAATGCATACCTCAGGATGAAAACCGACGAAAACCAAGATTTCGCCATTTCTGCATATCAAACGCACTGTGGAGTGGTCAAAACACCAGATAACATGTTTCTCGCATTAAATAGCTCGAAAAGAGCGATATCGATGATTCTGCATACTTCGGACAGAAGTCTCACCAATATTATCGCAGAAAATGCATATCTCAGCTTGAAACCCGACGAAAACCAAGATGTCGCCGGTTCTGCATATCAAACGCACTGTGGGGTGGTGAAAACACCAGAAAACGTGATTCTCGCATTAAATAGCTCGAAAAGAGCGATCCAGATGATTCTGCATTTTTTTGACAGAGGAATCAACAAGATTATCGCAGAAAATGCATATCTCAGCTGGAAACCCGACGAAAACCAAGATGTCGCCAGTTCTGCATATCAAACGCATTGTGGAGTGGTCAAAACACCAGATAACGTGTTTCTCGCATTAAATAGCTCGAGAAGAGCGATATCGATGATTCTGCATACTTCTGACTGAAGTCTCACCAATATTATCGCAGAAAATGCATATCTCAGCTGGAAACCCCACGAAAACCAAGATGTCGCCGGTTGTGCATATCAGACACACCGTGGAGTGGTGATAACACCAGAAAACGTGTTACTCGCATTAACTAGCTCGAAAAGAGCGTTCTGGATGATTCTGCATACTTCTCATAGATGAAACACAAAGATTATCGCAGAAAATGCATATTTCTGCTGGAAACCCCACGAAAACCAAGTTATCGGCGGCTCTAGATATCAAACGCACTGTGGAGTGGTCAAAACACCAGAAAACTTGTTTTTTCGCATTAAATAGCTCGAAACGAGCGATCTAGATGATTCTGCATACTTCTGACTGAAGTCTCACCAATATTATCGCAGAAAATGCATATCTCAGCCTGAAACCCGACGAAAACCAAGATGTCGCCGGTTCTCCATATCAAACGCACTGTGGGGTGGTGAAAACACCAGAAAACGTGTTTCTCGCATTAAATAGCTCGAAACGAGCGATCTAGATGATTCTGCATACTTCTGACAGAGGACTCACCAAGATTATCATAGAAAATGCATATCTCAGCTGGAAACACCACGAAATTCAGGATATCTCCGGTTCTGCATATCAAACGCACTGTGGGGTGGCGGAAACACCAGAAAACGTGTTTCTCGCATTAAATAGCTCGAAATGAGCGATCCCAATGATTCTGCATACTTCTGACAGAAGTCTCACCAAGATTATCGTAGAAAATGCATATCTCAGCTTGAAACCCGACGAAATCCAAGATGTCGCCGGTTCTGCATATCATACGCACTGTGGAGTGGTGAAAACAACAGAAAACGTGTTTCTCGCATTAAATAGCTCGAGAAGAGGGATCTCGATGATTCTGCATACTTCTGACAGAAGACTCAGCATGATTATCGCAGGAACTGCATATCTCAGCTGGAAACACCACGAAATCCAAGATGTCGCCGGTTCTGGATATTAAACGCACTGTGGAGTGGTGAAAACACCAGATAACGTGTTTCTCGCATTGAATAGCTCGAAAAGAGGGATCTCGATGATTCTGCATACTTCTGACAGAAGACTCAGCATGATTATCGCAGAAAATGCATATCTCAGCTGGAAACACCACGAAATTCAAGATATCTTCGGTTCTGCATATCAAACGCACTGTGGGTGGGGAAAACATCAGAAAACGTGTTTCTCGCATTAAATAGCTCGAAAAGAGCGATCCCGATGATTCTGCATACTTCTGACAGAAGTCTCACCAAGATTATCGTAGAAAATGCATATCTCAGCTTGAACCCCTACGAAATCCAAGATGTCGCCGGTTCTGGATATCAAACGCACTGTGGAGTGGTGAAAACACCACATAACGTGTTTCTCGCATTAAATAGCTCGCAAAGAGGGATCTCGATGATTCTGCATACTTCTGACTGAAGTCTCACCAAGATTATCGCAGAAAATCCATATCTCAGCTTGAAACCTCACGAAAACCAAGTTATCTCCGGTTCTGCACATCAAACGTACTGTGGAGTGGTGAAAACACCAAAAAACGTGTTTCTCGCATTAAATAGCTCGAGAAGAGCGATCTAGATGATTCTGCATACTTCTGACCGAAGACTCACCAAGATTATCGTAGAAAATGCATACCTCAGGATGAAAACAGGCGAAAACCAAGATTTCGCCATTTCTGCACATCAAACGTTCTGTGGTGTGGTGAAAACACCAGAAAACGTGTTTCTCGCATTAAATAGCTCGCAAAGAGGGATCTCGATGATTCTGCATACTTCTGACTGAAGTCTCACCAAGATTATCGTAGAAAATGCATGTCTCAGCTTGAAACCCGACGAAATCCAAGATGTCGCCGGTTCTGCATATCAAACGCACTGTGGAGTGGTGAAAACACCAGATAACGTGTTTCTCGCATTAAATAGCTCGCAAAGAGGGATCTCGATGATTCTGCATACTTCTGACTGAAGTCTCAACAAGATTATCGCAGAAAATCCATATCTCAGCTTGAAACCTCACGAAAACCAAGTTATCTCCGGTTCTGCACATCAAACGTACTGTGGAGTGGTGAAAACACCAGAAAACGTGTTTCTCGCATTAAATAGCTCGAGAAGAGCGATCTAGATGATTCTGCATACTTCTGACAGAAGACTCACCAAGATTATCGTAGAAAATGCATATCTCAGCTTGAAACCCGACGAAATCCAAGATGTCGCCGGTTCTGCATATCAAACGCACTGTGGAGTGGGTAAAACACCAGATAACGTGTTTCTCAAATTAAATAGCTCGAAGAGAGGGATCTCGACGTTTCTACATACTTCAGACAGAAGACTCGTCAAGATTATCATAGAAAATGCATATCTCAGCTGGAAACACTACGAAATCGAAGATGTCGCCGGTTCTGCATATCAAACGCACTGTGGGGTGGCGAAAACACCAGAAAACGTGTTACTCGCATTAAATAGCTCGAAAAGAGCGATCTAGATGATTCTGCATACTTCTGACTGAAGTCTCACCAAGATTATCGTAGAAAATGCATATCTCAGCTTGAACCCCGACGAAATCCAAGATGTCGCCGGTTCTGCATATCAAACGCACTGTGGAGAGGTGAAAACACCAGAAAACGTGTTTCTCGCATTACCTAGCTCGAAAAGAGCGTTCTCGATAATTCTGCATACTTCTCATAGATGAAACACCAAGATTATCGCAGAAAATGCATATTTCAGCTGGAAACCCCATGAAAACCAAGTTATCTCCGGTTCTGCACATCAAACGTACTGTGGAGTGGTGAAAACACCAGAAAACGTGTTTCTCGCATTAAGTAGCTCGAAAAGAGCGTTCTCGAAGATTCTGCATACTTCTGACGGAGGTCTCACCAATATTATCGTAGAAAATGCATATCTCAGCTTGAAACCCGACCGAAACGAAGATATCTCCGGTTCTGCATGTCTAACGTACTGTGGAGTGGTGAATACACCAGAAAACGTGTTTCTCGCATTAAATAGATCGAAAAGAGCGATCTCGATGATTCTGCATACTTCTGACAGAAGACTCACCAAGATTATCGCAGAAAATGCATATCTCACCTGGAAACACCACGAAAATCGAGATATCGCCGGTTCTGCATATAAAACGCACTGTGGAATGTTGGAAAGACCAGAAAACTTGTTTTTTCGGATTAAATAGATCGAAACGAGCGTTCTCGAAGATTCTGCATACTTCTGACGGAGGTCTCACCAATATTATCGTAGAAAATGCATATCTCAGCTTGAAACCACACGAAAACCAAGTTATTTCCGGTTCTGCATTTCAAACGCACTGTGGAATGTTGAAAACACCAGAAAACATGTTTTTTCGCATTAGATAGCTCGAAACGAGCGATCTAGATGATTCTGCATACTTCTGGCTGAAGTCTCACCAAAATTATCGCAGAAAATGCATATCTCAGCTTGAACCCCGACGAAATCCAAGATGTCGCCGGTTCGGCATATCAAACGCACTGTGGAGTGGTGAAAACACCAGAAAACGTGTTTCTCGCATTAAGTAGCTCGAAAAGAGCTTTCTCGAAGATTCTGCATACTTCTGACGGAGGTCTCACCAATATTATCGTAGAAAATGCATATCTCAGCTTGAAACCCGACCGAAACGAAGATATCTCCGGTTCTGCATGTCTAACGTACTGTGGAGTGGTGAAAACACCAGAAAACGTGTTTCTCGCATTAACTAGCTCGAAAAGAGCGTTCTCGATAATTCTGCATACTTCTCATAGATGAAACACCAAGATTATCGCAGAAAATGCATATTTCAGCTGGAAACCCCATGAAAACCAAGTTATCTCCGGTTCTGCACATCAAACGTACTGTGGAGTGGTGAAAACACCAGAAAACGTGTTTCTCGCATTAAGTAGCTCGAAAAGAGCGTTCTCGAAGATTCTGCATACTTCTGACGGAGGTCTCACCAATATTATCGTAGAAAATGCATATCTCAGCTTGAAACCCGACCGAAACGAAGATATCTCCGGTTCTGCATGTCTAACGTACTGTGGAGTGGTGAAAACACCAGAAAACGTGTTTCTCGCATTAACTAGCTCGAAAAGAGCGTTCTCGATAATTCTGCATACTTCTCATAGATGAAACACCAAGATTATCGCAGAAAATGCATATTTCAGCTGGAAACCCCACGAAAACCAAGTTATCTCCAGTTCTGCACATCAAACGTACTGTGGAGTGGTGAAAACACCAGAAAACGTGTATCTCGCATTAAGTAGCTCGAAAAGAGCGTTCTCGAAGATTCTGCATACTTCTGACGGAGGTCTCACCAATATTATCGTAGAAAATGCATATCTCAGCTTGAAACCCGACCGAAACGAAGATATCTCCGGTTCTGCATGTCTAACGTACTGTGGAGTGGTGAATACACCAGAAAACGTGTTTCTCGCATTAAATATCTCGAAAAGAGCGATCTCGATGATTCTGCATACTTCTGACAGAAGTCTCACCAAGATTATCGCAGAAAATGCATATCTCAGCTTGAAACCACACGAAAACCAAGTTATTTCCGGTTCTGCATTTCAAACGCACTGTGGAATGTTGAAAACACCAGAAAACTTGTTTTTTCGCATTAGATAGCTCGAAACGAGCGATCTAGATGATTCTGCATACTTCTGGCTGAAGTCTCACCAAAATTATCGCAGAAAATGCATATCTCAGCTTGAACCCCGACGAAATCCAAGATGTCGCCGGTTCGGCATATCAAACGCACTGTGGAGTAGTGAAAACACCAGATAACGTGTTTCTCGCATTAAGTAGCTCGAAAAGAGCGATCTCGAAGATTCTGCGTACTTCTGACAGAAGTCTCACCAAGATTATCGTAGAAAATGCATATCTCAGCTTGAACCCCGACGAAATTGAAGATGTCGCCGTTTCTGCATATCAAACGCACTGTGGAGTGGTGAAAACACCAGATATCGTGTTTCTCGCATTAAGTAGCTCGAAAAGAGCGATCTCGAAGATTCTGCGTACTTCTGACAGAAGTCTCACCAAGATTATCGTAGAAAATGCATATCTCAGCTTGAAACCCGACGAAATCCAAGATGTCGCCGGTTCTGCATATCAAACGCACTGTGGAGTGGTGAAACCAGCAGATAACGTGTTTCTCGCATTTAATAGCTCGAAAAGTGGGATCTCGAAGATTCTGCATACTTCTGACAGAAGAGTCACCAAGATTATCGCAGAAAATGCATATCTCAGCTTGAAACCCGACCGAAATCAAGATAACTCCGGTTCTGCATGTCAAGCGTACTGTGGAGTGGTGAATACACCAGAAAACGTGTTTCTCGCATTAAATAGCTCCAAACGAGCGATCTAGATGATTCTGCATACTTCTGACATAAGTCTCACCAAGATTATCGCAGAAAATGCATATCTCAGCTGGAACCCCGACGAAATCCAAGATGTCGCCGGTTCTGCATATCAATCGCACTGTGGAATGTTGAAAACATCAGAAAACTTGTTTTTTCGCATTACATATCTCGAAAAGTGCGATCTCGAAGATTCTGCATACTTCTGACAGAAGACTCACCAAGATTATCGCTGAAAATGCATATCTCAGCTTGAAACCCGACGAAAACCACGATGTCGCCGGTTCTGCATATCAAACGCACTGTGGGGTGGTGAGAACACCAGAAAACGGGTTGCTCGCATTAAATAGCTCGAAAAGAGCGATCTAGATGATTCTGCATACTTCTGACAGAAGAATCATCAAGATTATCGCAGAAAATGCATATCTCAGCTGGAAACCCCACGAAAACCAAGATGTCGCCGGCTGTGCATATCAAACGCAGTGTGGAGTGGTCAATACACCAGATAACGTGTTTCTCGCATTAAATAGCTCGAAAAGAGTGATCTCGATGATTCTGCATACTTCTGACAGATGTCGCACCAAGATTATCGCAGAAAATGCTTACCTCAGGATGAAAACCGACGAAAACCAAGATTTCGCCATTTCTGCATATCAAACGCACTGTGGAGTGGTCAAAACACCAGATAACATGTTTCTCGCATTAAATAGCTCGAAAAGAGCGATCTAGATGATTCTGCATACTTCTGACAGAGGACTCACAAAGATTATCGCAGAAAATGCATATTTCAGCTGGAAACCCCACGAAAACCAAGTTATCTGCGGCCTTACATATCAAACGCACTGTGGAGTGGTCAAAACACCAGATAAAGTGTTTCTCGCATTAAATAGCTCGAAAAGAGCGATCTAGATGATTCTGCATACTTCTGACAGAGGACTCACAAAGATTATCGCAGAAAATGCATATTTCAGCTGGAAACCCCACGAAAACCAAGTTATCGGCGACCTTACATATCAAACGCACTGTGGAGTGGTCAAAACACCAGATAACGTGTTTCTCGCATTAAATAGCTCGAAACGAGCGATATAGATGATTCTGCATACTTCTGTCTGAAGTCTCACCAAGATTATCGCAGAAAATGCATATCTCAGATGGAAACCCCACGAAAACCAAGATATCGCCGGTTCTGCATATCAGACGCACTGCGGAGTGGTGAAAACACCAGAAAACGTGTTACTCGCATTCACTAGCTCGAAAAGAGCGTTCTGGATGATTCTGCATACTTCTCGTAGATGAAACACAAAGATTATCGCAGAAAATGCATATCTCAGCTTGAAACCTCACGAAAATCAACATGTCGCCGGTTCTGTATATCAAATGCACTGTGGAGTGGTGAAAACAACCAGATAACGTGTATCTCGCATTAAATAGCTCGAAACGAGCCATCTAGATGGTTCTGCATACTTTTGACTGAAGTCTCACCAATATTATCGCAGAAAATGCATATCTCAGCTTGAAACCTCACGAAAATCAAGATGTCGCCGGTTCTGCATATCAAACGCACTGTGGAGTCGTGAAAACAACCAGACAACGTGTATCTCGCATTAAATAGCTCGAAACGAGCGATCTAGATGATTCTGCATACTTCTGACTAAAGTCTCACCAAGATTATCGCAGAAAATGCATATCTAAGCTGGAAACCCCACGACAACCAACATGTCGCCGGTTCTGTATATCAAACGCACTGTGGAGTGGTGAAAACAACCAGAAAACGTGTTACTCGCATTCACTTGCTCGAAAAGAGCGTTCTGGATGATTCTGCATACTTCTCGTAGATGAAACACAAAGATTATCGCAGAAAATGCATATTTCAGCTGGAAACCCCACGAAAACCAAGTTATCGGCGGCCTTACATATCAAACGCACTGTGGAGTGGTCAAAACACCAGATAACGTGTTTCTCGCATTAAATATCTCGAGAAGAGCGATATCGATGATTCTGCATACTTCGGACAGAAGTCTCACCAATATTATCGCAGAAAATGCATATCTCAGCTTGAAACCCGACGAAAACCACGATGTCGCCGGTTCTGCATATCAAACGCACTGTGGGGTGGTGAGAACACCAGAAAACGGGTTGCTCGCATTAAATAGCTCGAAAAGAGCGATCTAGATGATTCTGCATACTTCTGACAGAAGAATCATCAAGATTATCGCAGAAAATGCATATCTCAGCTGGAAACCCCACGAAAACCAAGATGTCGCCGGCTGTGCATATCAAACGCAGTGTGGAGTGGTCAATACACCAGATAACGTGCTTCTCGCATTAAATAGCTCGAAAAGAGTGATCTCGATGATTCTGCATACTTCTGACAGATGTCGCACCAAGATTATCGCAGAAAATGCTTACCTCAGGATGAAAACCGACGAAAACCAAGATTTCGCCATTTCTGCATATCAAACGCACTGTGGAGTGGTCAAAACACCAGATAACATGTTTCTCGCATTAAATAGCTCGAAAAGAGTGTTCTCGATGATTCTGCATACTTCTGACAGATGTCGCACAAAGATTATCGCAGAAAATGCATACCTCAGGATGAAAACCGACGAAAACCAAGATTTCGCCATTTCTGCTTATCAAACGCACTGTGGAGTGGTCAAAACACCAGATAACATGTTTCTCGCATTAAATAGCTCGAAAAGAGCGATATCGATGATTCTGCATACTTCTGACAGAAATCTCACCAATATTATCGCAGAAAATGCATATCTCAGCTGGAAACCCCACGAAAACCAAGATGTCGCCGGTTCTGCATATCAGACGCACCGTGGGGTGGTGAAATCACCAGAAAACGTGTTACTCGCATTAACTAGCTCGAAAAGAGCGTTCTGGATGATTCTGCATACTTCGCATAGATGAAACACAAAGATTATCGCAGAAAATGCATATTTCAGCTGGAAACCCCACGAAAACCAAGTTATCGGCGGCTCTAGATATCAAACGCACTGTGGAGTGGTCAAAACACCAGAAAACTTGTTTTTTCGCATTAAATAGCTCGAAACGAGCGATCTAGATGATTCTGCATACTTCTGACTAAAGTCTCTCCAAGATTATCGCAGAAAATGCATATCTCAGCTTGAAACCCGACCGAAACCAAGATATCTCCGTTTCTGCATATCAAACGCACTGTGGAGTCGTCAAAACACCAGATAACGTGTTTCTCGCATTAAATATCTCGGAAAGAGCGATATCGATGATACTGCATACTTCGGACAGAAGTCTCACCAATATTATCGCAGAAAATGCATATCTCAGCTTGAAACCTCACGAAAATCAAGATGTCGCCGGTTCTGCATATCAAACGCACTGTGGAGTGGTGAAAACAACCAGATAAGGTGTTTCTCGCACTAAATAGCTCGAAACGAGCGATCTAGGTGATTCTGCTTTCTTCTGACTGAAGTCTCACCAATATGATCGCAGAAAATGCATATCTCAGCTTGAAACCCGACGAAAACCACGATGTCGCCGGTTCTGCATATCAGACGCACCGTGGAGTGGTGAAAACACCAGAAAACGTGTTACTCGCATTAACTAGCTCGAAAAGAGCGTTCTGGATGATTCTGCATACTTCTCATAGATGAAACACAAAGATTATCGCAGAAAATGCATATTTCAGCTGGAAACCCCACGAAAACCAAGTTATCGGCGGCTCTAGATATCAAACGCACTGTGGAGTGGTCAAAACACCAGAAAACTTGTTTTTTCGCATTAAATAGCTCGAAACGAGCGATCTAGATGATTCTGCATACTTCTGACTAAAGTCTCACCAAGATTATCGCAGAAAATGCATATCTCAGCTTGAAACCCTACCGAAACCAAGATATCTCCGTTTCTGCATATCAAACGCACTGTGGAGTGGTCAAAACACCAGATAACGTGTTTCTCGCATTAAATATCTCGGAAAGAGCGATATCGATGATACTGCATACTTCGGACAGAAGTCTCACCAATATTATCGCAGAAAATGCATATCTCAGCTTGAAACCTCACGAAAATCAAGATGTCGCCGGTTCTGCATATCAAACGCACTGTGGAGTGGTGAAAACAACCAGATAAGGTGTTTCTCGCACTAAATAGCTCGAAACGAGCGATCTAGGTGATTCTGCTTACTTCTGACTGAAGTCTCACCAATATGATCGCAGAAAATGCATATCTCAGCTTGAAACCCGACGAAAACCACGATGTCGCCGGTTCTGCATATCAAACGCACTGTGGGGTGGTGAAAACACCAGGAAATGTGTTTCTCGCATTAAATAGCTCGAAAAGAGCGATCTAGATGATTCTGCATACTTCTGACAGAGGACTCACCAAGATTATCGCAGAAAATGCATATCTCAGCTGGAAACCCCACGAAAACCAAGATGTCGCCGGGTGTGCATATCAAACGCAGTGTGGAGTGGTCAATACACCAGATAACGTGTTTCTCGCATTAAATAGCTCGAAAAGAGTGATCTCGATGATTCTGCATACTTCTGACAGATGTCGCACGAAGATTATCGCAGAAAATGCTTACCTCAGGATGAAAACCGACGAAAACCAAGATTTCGCCATTTCTGCATATCAAACGCACTGTGGAGTGGTCAAAACACCAGATAACATGTTTCTCGCATTAAATAGCTCGAAAAGAGTGATCTCGATGATTCTGCATACTTCTGACAGATGTCGCACCAAGATTATCGAAGAAAATGCATACCTCAGGATGAAAACCGACGAAATCCAAGATTTCGCCATTTCTGCATATCAGACGCACCGTGGAGTGGTGAAAACACCAGAAAACGTGTTACTCGCATTAACTAGCTCGAAAAGAGCGTTCTGGATGATTCTGCATACTTCGCATAGATGAAACACAAAGATTATCGCAGGAAATGCATATTTCAGCTGGAAACCCTACGGAAACCAAGTTATCGGCGGCTCTAGATATCAAATGCACTGTGGAGTGGTCAAAACACCAGAAAACTTGTTTTTTCGCATTAAATAGCTCGAAACGAGCGATCTAGATGATTCTGCATACTTCTGACTAAAGTCTCACCAATATTATCGCAGAAAATGCATATCTCAGCTGGAAACCCCACGAAAACCAAGATGTCGCCGGTTCTGCATATCAGACGCACCGTGGAGTGGTGAAAACACCAGAAAACGTGTTACTCGCATTAACTAGCTCGAAAAGAGCGTTCTGGATGATTCTGCATACTTCTCATAGATGAAACACAAAGATTATCGCAGAAAATGCATATTTCAGCTGGAAACCCCACGAAAACCAAGTTATCGGCGGCTCTAGATATCAAACGCACTGTGGAGTGGTCAAAACACCAGAAAACTTGTTTTTTCGCATTAAATAGCTCGAAACGAGCGATCTAGATGATTCTGCATACTTCTGACTAAAGTCTCACCAAGATTATCGCAGAAAATATATATCTCAGCTTGAAACCCTACCGAAACCAAGATATCTCCGTTTCTGCATATCAAACGCACTGTGGAGTGGTCAAAACACCAGATAACGTGTTTCTCGCATTAAATAGCTCGAAAAGAGCGATATCGATGATACTGCATACTTCGGACAGAAGTCTCACCAATATTATCGCAGAAAATGCATATCTCAGCTTGAAACCTCACGAAAATCAAGATGTCGCCGGTTCTGCATATCAAACGCACTGTGGAGTAGTGAAAACAACCAGATAACGTGTTTCTCGCATTAAATAGCTCGAAACGAGCGATCTAGGTGATTCTGCTTACTTCTGACTGAAGTCTCACCAATATGATCGCAGAAAATGCATATCTCAGCTTGAAACCCGACGAAAACCACGATGTCGCCGGTTCTGCATATCAAACGCACTGTGGGGTGGTGAAAACACCAGGAAATGTGTTTCTCGCATTAAATAGCTCGAAAAGAGCGATCTAGATGATTCTGCATACTTCTGACAGAGGACTCACCAAGATTATCGCAGAAAATGCATATCTCAGCTGGAAACCCCACGAAAACCAAGATGTCGCCGGCTGTGCATATCAAACGCAGTGTGGAGTGGTCAATACACCAGATAACGTGTTTCTCGCATTAAATAGCTCGAAAAGAGTGATCTCGATGATTCTGCATACTTCTGACAGATGTCGCACGAAGATTATCGCAGAAAATGCTTACCTCAGGATGAAAACCGACGAAAACCAAGATTTCGCCATTTCTGCATATCAAACGCACTGTGGAGTGGTCAAAACACCAGATAACATGTTTCTCGCATTAAATAGCTCGAAAAGATTGATCTCGATGATTCTGCATACTTCTGACAGATGTCGCACCAAGATTATCGCAGAAAATGCATACCTCAGGATGAAAACCGACGAAATCCAAGATTTCGCCATTTCTGCATATCAAACGCACTCTGGAGTGGTCAAAACACCAGATAACATGTTTCTCGCATTAAATAGCTCGAAAAGAGCGATATCGATGATTATGCATACTTCGGACAGAAGTCTCACCAATATTATCGCAGAAAATGCATATCTCAGCTGGAAACCCCACGAAAACCAAGATGTCGCCGGTTCTGCATATCAGACGCACCGTGGAGTGGTGAAAACACCAGAAAACGTGTTACTCGCATTAACTAGCTCGAAAAGAGCGTTCTGGATGATTCTGCATACTTCGCATAGATGAAACACAAAGATTATCGCAGAAAATGCATATTTCAGCTGGAAACCCTACGGAAACCAAGTTATCGGCGGCTCAAGATATCAAATGCACTGTGGAGTGGTCAAAACACCAGAAAACTTGTTTTTTCGCATTAAATAGCTCGAAACGAGCGATCTAGATGATTCTGCATACTTCTGACTAAAGTCTCACCAAGATGATCGCAGAAAATGCATATCTCAGCTTGAAACCCGACCGAAACCAAGATATCTCCGTTTCTGCATATCAAACGCACTGTGGAGTCGTCAAAACACCAGATAACGTGTTTCTCGCATTAAATAGCTCGAAAAGAGCGATATCGATGATTCTGCATACTTCTGACAGATGTCGCACCAAGATTATCGCAGAAAATGCATACCTCAGGATGAAAACCGACGAAAACCAAGATTTCGCCATTTCTGCATATCAAACGCACTGTGGAGTGGTGAAAACAACCAGATAACGTGTTACTCGCATTAACTAGCTCGAAAAGAGCGTTCTGGATGATTCTGTATGCTTCTCATAGATGAAACACAAAGATTATCGCAGAAAATGCATATATCAGCTGGAAACCCCACGAAAATCAAGATGTCGCCGGTTCTGCATATTAAACGCACTGTGGAGTGGTGAAAACAACCAGATAACGTGTTTCTCGCATTAAATAGCTCGAACCGAGCGATCTAGATGATTCTGCATCCTTCTGACTGAAGTCTCACCAATATTATCGCAGAAAATGCATATCTCAGCCTGAAACCCCAGGAAAACCAAGATGTCGCCGGTTCTGCATATCAGACGCACCGTGGGGTGGTGAAATCACCAGAAAACGTGTTACTCGCATTAACTAGCTCGAAAAGAGCGTTCTGGATGATTCTGCATACTTCGCATAGATGAAACACAAAGATTATCGCAGAAAATGCATATTTCAGCTGGAAACCCTACGGAAACCAAGTTATCGGCGGCTCAAGATATCAAATGCACTGTGGAGTGGTCAAAACACCAGAAAACTTGTTTTTTCGCATTAAATAGCTCGAAACGAGCGATCTAGGTGATTCTGCTTACTTCTGACTGAAGTCTCACCAATATTATCGCAGAAAATGCATATCTCAGCTTGAAACCTCACGAAAATCAAGATGTCGCCGGTTCTGCATATCAAACGCACTGTGGAGTGGTGAAAACAACCAGATAACGTGTTTCTCGCATTAAATAGCTCGAAACGAGCGATCTAGGTGATTCTGCTTACTTCTGACTGAAGTCTCACCAATATGATCGCAGAAAATGCATATCTCAGCTTGAAACCCGACGAAAACCACGATGTCGCCGGTTCTGCATATCAAACGCACTGTGGGGTGGTGAAAACACCAGAAAATGTGTTTCTCGCATTAAATAGCTCGAAAAGAGTGATCTCGATGATTCTGCATACTTCTGACAGATGTCGCACCAAGATTATCGCAGAAAATGCATACCTCAGGATGAAAACCGACGAAAACCAAGATTTCGCCATTTCTGCATATCAAACGCACTGTGGAGTGGTGAAAACAACCAGATAACGTGTTACTCGCATTAACTAGCTCGAAAACAGCGTTCTGGATGATTCTGTATGCTTCTCATAGATGAAACACAAAGATTATCGCAGAAAATGCATATATCAGCTGGAAACCCCACGAAAATGAAGATGTCGCCGGTTCTGCATATTAAACGCACTGTGGAGTGGTGAAAACAACCAGATAACGTGTTTCTCGCATTAAATAGCTCGAACCGAGCGATCTAGATGATTCTGCATCCTTCTGACTGAAGTCTCACCAATATTATCGCAGAAAATGCATATCTCAGCCTGAAACCCCAGGAAAACCAAGTTATCGGCGGCTCTACATATCAAACGCACTGTGGAGCGGTCAAAACACCAGAAAACATGTTTCTCGCATTAAATAGCTCGAAAAGAGCGATATCGATGATTCTGCATACTTCGGACAGAAGTCTCACCAATATTATCGCAGAAAATGCATATCTCAGCTTGAAACCCGACGAAAACCAAGATGTCGCCGGTTCTGCATATCAAACGCACTGTGGGGTGGTGAAAACACCAGAAAACGTGTTTCTCGCATTAAATAGCTCGAAAAGAGCGATCCAGATGATTCTGCATACTTTTGACAGAGGAATCACCAAGATTATCGCAGAAAATGCATATCTCAGCTGGAAACCCGACGAAAACCAAGATGTCGCCGGTTCTGCATATCAAACGCACTGTGGAGTGGTCAAAACACCAGATAACGTGTTTCTCGCATTAAATAGCTCGAAAGGAGCGATATCGATGATTCTGCATACTTCGGACAGAAGTCTCACCAATATTATCGCAGAAAATGCATATCTCAGCTTGAAACCTCACGAAAATCAAGATGTCGCCGGTTCTGCATATCAAACGCACTGTGGAGTGGTGAAAACAACCAGATAACGTGTTACTCGCATTAACTAGCTCGAAAAGAGCGTTCTGGATGATTCTGCATGCTTCTCATAGATGAAACACAAAGATTATCGCAGAAAATGCATATTTCAGCTGGAAACCCCACGAAAATCAAGATGTCGCCGGATCTGCATATTAAACGCACTGTGGAGTGGTGAAAACACCAGAAAACGTGTTTCTCGCATTAAATAGCTCGAAAAGAGCGATCCAGATGATTCTGCATACTTTTGACAGAGGAATCACCAAGATTATCGCAGAAAATGCATATCTCAGCTGGAAACCCGACGAAAACCAAGATGTCGCCGGTTCTGCCTATCAAACGCACTGTGGAGTGGTCAAAACACCAGATAACGTGTTTCTCGCATTAAATAGCTCGAGAAGAGCGAAATCGATGATTCTGCATACTTCGGACAGAAGTCTCACCAATATTATCGCAGAAAATGCATATCTCAGCTTGAAACCTCACGAAAATCAAGATGTCGCCGGTTCTGCATATCAAACGCACTGTGGAGTGGTGAAAACAACCAGATAACGTGTTACTCGCATTAACTAGCTCGAAAAGAGCGTTCTGGATGATTCTGCATGCTTCTCATAGATGAAACACAAAGATTATCGCAGAAAATGCATATTTCAGCTGGAAACCCCACGAAAATCAAGATGTCGCCGGTTCTGCATATTAAACGCACTGTGGAGTGGTGAAAACACCAGAAAACGTGTTTCTCGCATTAAATAGCTCGAAAAGAGCGATCCAGATGATTCTGCATACTTTTGACAGAGGAATCACCAAGTTTATCGCAGAAAATGCATATCTCAGCTGGAAACCCGACGAAAACCAAGATGTCGCCGGTTCTGCCTATCAAACGCACTGTGGAGTGGTCAAAACACCAGATAACGTGTTTCTCGCATTAAATAGCTCGAGAAGAGCGAAATCGATGATTCTGCATACTTCGGACAGAAGTCTCACCAATATTATCGCAGAAAATGCATATCTCAGCTTGAAACCTCACGAAAATCAAGATGTCGCCGGTTCTGCATATCAAACGCACTGTGGAGTGGTGAAAACAACCAGATAACGTGTTACTCGCATTAAATAGCTCGAAAAGAGCGATCTCGATGATTCTGCATGCTTCTGACAGATGTCGCACCAAGATTATCGCAGAAAATGCATACCTCAGGATGAAAACCGACGAAAACCAAGATTTCGCCATTTCTGCATATCAAACGCACTGTGGGGTGGTGAAAACACCAGAAAACGTGTTTCTCGCATCAAATAGCTCTAAAAGAGCGATCTAGATGATTCTGCATACTTCTGACAGAGGACTCACCAAGATTATCGCAGAAAATGCATATTTCAGCTGGAAACCCCGCGAAAACCAAGTTATCGGCGGCTCTACATATCAAACGCACTGTGGAGCGGTCAAAACACCAGAAAACTCGTTTTTTCGCATTAAATAGCTTGAATCGAGCGATCTCGATGATTCTGCATACTTCTGACAGAAGACTCACCAAGATTATCGCAGAAAATGCATATCTCAGCTGGAAACCCCACGAAAACCAAGTTATCGGCGGCTCTACATATCAAACGCACTGTGGAGTGGTCAAAACACCAGAAAACTTGTTTTTTCGCATTAAATAGCTCGAAACGAGCGATCTAGATGATTCTGCATACTTCTGATTGAAGTCTACACCAAGATTATCGCAGAAAATGCATATCTCAGCTGGAAACCCCAAGAAAACCAAGATATCGCCGGTTCTGCATATCAATCGCACTGTGGAGTGGAGAAAACACCAGAAAACATGTTACTCGCATTAACTAGCTCGAAAAGAGCGTTCTGGATGATTCTGCATACTTCTCATAGATGAAACACAAAGATTATCGCAGAAAATGCATATTTCAGCTGGAAACCCCACGAAAACCAAGTTATCGGCGGCTCTACATATCAAACGCACTGTGGAGTGGTCAAAACACCAGAAAACTTGTTTTTTCGCATTAAATAGCTCGAAACAAGCGATCTAGATGATTCTGCATACTTCTGATTGAAGTCTCACCAAGATTATCGCAGAAAATGCATATCTCAGCTGGAAACCCCAAGAAAACCAAGATATCGCCGGTTCTGCATATCAATCGCACTGTGGAGTGGTGAAAACACCAGAAAACATGTTACTCGCATTAACTAGCTCGAAAAGAGCGTTCTGGATGATTCTGCATACTTCTGACTGAAGTCTCACCAATATTATCGCAGAAAATGCATATCTCAGCTAGAAACCTCACGAAAATCAAGATGTCGCCGGTTCTGCATATCAAACGCACTGTGGAGTGGTGAAAACAACCAGAAAACGTGTTTCTCGCATTAAATAGCTCGAAAAGAGCGATCTAGATGATTCTGCAGACTTCTGACAGAGGACTCACCAAGATTATCGCAGAAAATGCATATCTCAGCTGGAAACCCCACGAAAATCAACATGTCGCCGGTTCTGCATATCAAACGCACTGTGGAGTGTTGAAAACAACCAGAAAACGTGTTACTCGCATTCACTAGCTCGAAAAGAGCGTTCTGGATGATTCTGCATACTTCTGACAGAAGACTCACCAAGATTATCCAGAAAATGCATATCTCAGCTGGAAACCCCACGAAAACCAAGATATCGCCGGTTCTGCATATCAAACGCACTGTGGAGTGGTGAAAACAACCAGAAAACGTGTTTCTCGCATCAAATAGCTCGAAAAGAGCGATCTAGATGATTCTGCATACTTCTGACAGAGGACTCACCAAGATTATCGCAGAAAATGCATATCTCAACTGGAAACCCCACGAAAACCAAGATATCGCCGGTTCTGCATATCAGACGCACTATGGAGTGGTGAAAACACCAGAAAACATGTTACTCGCATTAACTAGCTCGAAAAGAGCGTTCTGGATGATTCTGCATACTTCTCATAGATGAAACACAAAGATTATCGCAGAAAATGCATATATCAGCTGGAAACCCCACGAAAACCAGGTTATCGGCGGTCTTACATATCAAACGCACTGTGGAGTGGTCAAAACACCAGATAACGTGGTTCTCGCATTAAATAGCTCGAGAAGAGCGAAATCGATGATTCTGCATACTTTGGACAGAAGTCTCACCAATATTATCGCAGAAAATGCATATCTCAGCTTGAAACCTCACGAAAATCAAGATGTCGCCGGTTCTGCATATCAAACCCACTGTGGAGTGCTGAAAACAACCAGATATAGTGTTCCACGCATTAAATAGCTCGAAAAGAGCGTTCTGGATGATTCGGCATACCTCTCGTAGATGAAACACAAAGATTATCGCAGAAAATGCATATCTCAGCTGGAAACCCGACGAAAACCAAGATGTCGCCGGTTCTGCATATCAAACCCACTGCGGAGTGGTGAAAACAGCCAGATAACGTGTTTCTCGCATTAACTAGCTCGAAAAGGGCGTTCTCGATGATTCTGCATACTTCTCATAGATGAAACACCAAGATTATCGCAGAAAATGCATATCTCAGCTGGAAACCCCAAGAAAACCAAGTTATCGGCGGCTCTACATATCAAACGCACTCTGGAGTGGTCAAAACACCAGAAAACTTGTTTTTTCGCATTAAATAGCTCGAAACGAGCGATCTAGATGATTCTGCATACTTCTGACTGAAGTCTCACAAATATTATCGCAGAAAATGCATATCTCAGCTAGAAACCTCACGAAAATCAAGTTGTCGCCGGTTCTGCATATCAAACGCACTGTGGAGAGGTGAAAACAACCAGAAAACGTGTTTCTCGCATTAAATAGCTCGGAAAGAGCGATCTAGATGATTCTGCAGACATCTGACAGAGGACACACCAAGATTATCGCAGAAAATGCATATCTCAGCTGGAAACCCGACGAAAACCAAGATGTCGCCGGTTCTGCATATCAAACGCACTGTGGGGTGGTGAAAACACCAGAAAACGTGTTTCTCGCATCAAATACCTCGAAAAGAGCGATCTAGATGATTCTGCATACTTCTGACAGAGGGCTCACCAAGATTATCGCAGAAAATGCATATCTCAACTGGAAACCCCACGAAAACCAAGATATCGGCGGTTCTGCATATCAGACGCACTATGGAGTGGTGAAAACACCAGAAAACATGTTACTCGCATTAACTAGCTCGAAAAGAGCGTTCTGGATGATTCTGCATACTTCTCATAGATGAAACACAAAGATTATCGCAGAAAATGCATATTTCAGCTGGACACCCCACGAAAACCAAGTTATCGGCGGCTCTACATATCAAACGCCCTGTGGAGTGGTCAAAACACCAGAAAACTCGTTTTTTCGCATTAAATAGCTCGAATCGAGCGATCTCGATGATTCTGCATACTTCTGACAGAAGACTCACCAAGATTATCGCAGAAAATGCATATCTCAGCTGGAAACCCCACGAAAATCAACATGTCGCCGGTTCTGCATATCAAACGCACTGTGGAGTGGTGAAAACACCAGAAAACGTGTTACTCGCATTCACTAGCTCGAAAAGAGCGTTCTGGATGATTCTGCATACTTCTCATAGATGAAACACAAAGATTATCGCAGAAAAAACTTATCTCAGCTGGAAACCCCACGAAAACCAAGATATCGGCGGTTCTGCATATCAGACGCACTATGGAGTGGTGAAAACACCAGAAAACATGTTACTCGCATTAACTAGCTCGAAAAGAGCGTTCTGGATGATTCTGCATACTTCTCATAGATGAAACACAAAGATTATCGCAGAAAATGCATATTTCAGCTGGACACCCCACGAAAACCAAGATATCGCCGGTTCTGCATATCAGACGCACTGTGGAGTGGTGAAAACACCAGAAAACGTGGTACTCGCATTAAGTAGCTCGAAAAGGGCGTTCTCGATGATTCTGCATACTTCTCATAGATGAAACACCAAGATTATCGCAGAAAATGCATATCTCAGCTGGAAACCCCAAGAAAACCAAGATATCGCCGGTTCTGCATATCAGATGCACCGTGGTGTGGTGAAAACACCAGAAAACGTGTTACTCTCATTAACTAGCTCGAAAAGAGCGTTCTGGATGATTCTGCATACTTCTGACAGAAGACTCACCAAGATTATCCCGAAAATGCATATCTCAGCTGGAAACCCCACGAAAACCAAGTTATCGGCGGCTCTACATATCAAACGCACTGTGGAGTAGTCAAAACACCTGAAAACTCGTTTTTTCGCATTAAATAGCTTGAAACGAGCGATCTAGATGATTCTGCATACTTCTGACAGAGGACTCACCAAGATTATCGCAGAAAATGCATATCTCAGCTGGAAACCCGACGAAAACCAAGATGTCGCCGGTTCTGCATATCAAACGCACTGTGGGGTGGTGAAAACACCAGAAAACGTGTTTCTCGCATCAAATAGCTCGAAACGAGCGATCTAGATGATTCTGCATACTTCTGACAGAGGACTCACCAAGATTATCACAGAAAATGCATATCTCAGCTGGAAACCCGACGAAAACCAAGATGTCCCCGGTTCTGCATATCAAACGCACTGTGGGGTGGTGAAAACACCAGAAAACGTGTTTCTCTCATCAAATAGCTCTAAAAGAGCGATCTAGATGATTCTGCATACTTCTGACAGAGGACTCACCAAGATTATCGCAGAAAATGCATATCTCAGCTGGAAACCCCACGAAAACCAAGATATCGCCGGTTCTGCATATCAGACGCACTGTGGAGGGGTGAAAGCACCAGAAAACGTGTTACTCGCATTAACTAGCTCGAAAAGAGCGC